>JAHBCN010002456.1:0-91337 GCA_019359885.1 Listronotus oregonensis | reverse complement strand
AGCCTTAAAAAAAAACCACAGATCGTAAAGAAGGCTCTTAAAAGTTACTGTTTTTAAAAGGGCCCGTTTAACAAAAAGGGCAATTGGAAATGATTAAAGGGGTAGGTACTAAGATACCCTTAAGTCCATTAAAAAAAAAATTTTAAAAACGTAGGGGGGCAAAAATTTTCCCCGCCCTCGGCTTGTATTATCGACTAATGACATAGACTGCTATGTCGGTATGTTTTGCCCAAAGGGTTCAAAGGGCCTTTTGGGGGGAACGGGGGAAGGGAAGAGGGGAAAACCCCAATTTTGCGTAGAGCCGAGACTACTGGGGGTTTTGGGGTGTAGGGTTCGGCTTGGGAAAGGGAAGATCACTTTTTTTTTTTTTAGACGAAACATAAACGATCTTACATTAATAAAATTTCCCAAATTTTGGGTTATCCCTTAAACAAAAAACCCCAATTTTTTCACGAACAATGCAAACCCCCCAAAAACCCAGCTGGTTACAAGATATTTCCCTTTCCGACAAGCTAATGTTTTTTTAGGGCCCCAAAAGGTCCCTGACCTATCCCCTTTTTAACATACTTGGACATGATGGGTAGGAGGCTAACCGGTTGAAACATTTATGGGGATGTACAATTTGTTATGAAGAAAGATTTTCCTGGAAGATCTTCCACAGGAATAGAATCATTTTGTTTCCCCAAAAACTTACTATTGTTTTTTTTTAGAGTTTGGAAAAATTTTTTTTTGGGCAATATCTAAATTGTTATACTTATTTAATAAATTTTTTTTCCCCAAAATATTAATAAAATTCAGGGTGTTGGGAAAAAACGTTGGGAAATTTTTAAAGGGGGTGATTCTACATAGGAAAATAATGTTAGTAAGTCATTTGGAAAATTGAGTTTTCCCCCGGGTAACCAAGATCCCCGGGAAAATTTTTTTTATCGACATCAAAGTTTTCATCAGTTTCATCCAAATTGACCATTATTTAAATGAAATCAACTAATCATGTCCCTTTTTATCAAATGAATTTGACGGCTAATGATTTTATAAGTGTATTTATTAATAAATTTTTTAAAAAAAAAAATTTAAACACTAATTTAATATTAACTAATCTTAATGGTAATTTAAAAAATTGATTTTTTTAAAAAGGAAATTTTTTATAACATTTTTTCAAAATGCCCCCCATTCATTTCTAAACATTTTCTAATACTTTTTAAAAAGGTCTTCTTATGCGAAAAAATACCCAAACTTTTTTAATAAATCAAACCCCATTCTTTATCCGGACGCAAATCATTTATATCTTTTTCCCTCTTAAAGACAAAATTTTTTTAAAAAGGGCCCCCCAAAAACAAACCTTCCTGGTGTTTTTTCTCTTTGGCGGGGGGGTTTTTTATGCCCTTTGGGTATTAGAAAATTTTTAATCCCCCCGCGTCAATGTTTTTTTTGTCAGTAAACAAAATTAACTCGAAAAACTGGTTTTTTTCCCTTTTTTTTAAAAAGCTATTCCGGCCCCAGTCGTAGTTGTGGTTACCCTAAAAAGGGCAACCTTCTGTACATGAAATGGGGACAAAAGTTCTTAAAAAAAATTTTTTCCCAAACTGTGAATTAGCAATTTCCTTTTGTAACGCAATTTTCCCTTTTTTTTGGGGTTTTTTTCTACTCTTTCGAAAAGTCTTTTTTTTTTAAAAAATTTTAACATGCCTTGTTCTGCCTTTTTTTTTAAAAAACCCCAAATTTTTAAAGAACCTTCTTAAAATCGTTTGGGAAAGTTGATAAAAATTCGGCAATAAACATTTCTTTTTTGGGGGAAAAAGCAAATAAATCCTGGGGGCCCCTTTTTATTTTCCCCCGTCTTGCCCCAACAAAAATGCATATCGGGTATTTTTAAAAAGTGAATAATTTCCCCTTCCATTTTAACAATGGTTTTTTTGGAAATTTATTTTTTTAAAAAAAACAGTAATTAACCAAATTTTTCAAAAATTTAAAAATTTGACCAAGGGGCCCCTTTTTTTTTTTGATTTATTTAAAAACATGGAATTTTAAAACTGATAAAAAATTTGATGTGTTATGGCTAAAAGGGTTTGGGTTTTTAAAAAAAATTGATGAAGAGCATTCTTTTTGAATTTTTTTTTTTTTTAAACTGGGTATTCAAATTTGGAATTCTGTCTAAATAAAAAAAATAGGGGGAAAAAAAAATTTTTTGTTTAATTTAAAAACCCTCTAGGGGGTTCAAAAGAACAACTTTTTTAAAGGGACAATATTAGAACTTAAAGAGCTCGGTTCGTATGCTAAAAATCAATTTAAAATTTATAGAAAAATAAATGTAAAATGGGGAAAAAAAAAACTAAAAAAATTTAACTTTGCACCCCCGAATCTTCGTAACCATGGAATCTCGAAATTTTGCCAAATGACTTACTAACATTATTTTCCAAAGTAGAATCACCTTCTAAAATTTCCCTACGCATTTTTTCCCAACACCCTGTATACTTTACACAGATAGATAGCATGTTAAAAAAATTACGTTATCAGTAATTTCTAAAAAAACAGCTCCAATTTTTTAAAAACAGTATTGATTTTAAATTTTACATAACTGATGAAATAATAATATTGTTTTCTTTAAAGAGTATGATTTAATCAGATACCAAATTACTTACTTTTAGTTACTTCTAATTGGGAAGATTCCCAAAAAACAAACTTTTGTTTGGGTCCTTTAAAAATTTTTTCAACATTTTTAAACCTTTTAAATTAGCCCAAAAAATTTTTTTCATTATTCTTTAAAAAAATTTTTAAAAAATAAAAATTATTTTTTAAAAAATTTATTTTTTAAATAAAAGGGGGGTTAAATGTTTTAAAAAATTTTATTTCCCAATTTTTTTTGGGGAAACCCTTTTCTTTGGGGGGAAAAAAAATAAATTTTAAATTTTTAGTCTTATCATTTTTAAAAAATGCCGGTTTTTATAATGATTTTAGACTTGTTTAAGAAAATATTTACAAATGTGTTTACATTTAAGGTTTAACATGAAAATGGTTTATGCAAGAGTGCTTTTTTCGCACACAATGTGCCTTGACTGCAAAGTCATATTCGTCAGTATAGTAATTTTAAGCAGGAGCGAATTGTGGATTTTGGTGCAGCAGGCGTGATAGAGAAAATGTGAGAAGAACAAGCTGATCTTTACACACTAAAAGTGAATCCAAGAAGACTTAGGACGTGAGAAACAACAGAACGTCAAAATTGCCGACGTCAACAAATACTACTGTGATCAAAAACTAAAGTGAATTTTGTTATAAAATGAAAAACTTATTTATTTTTCAAATCTATTTCGTCCCCATCTTCAAAGTAATCTCCCTCTAATAAAATACACTTGTGCCAACGTTTCTTTCAGCCCTCCATGCATGCCAAATAGTCGTCGTCAGGTATGGCCTTCAATAACGTACCGATTTACGTTTTATCTCTCCAATCAACTTAAAACGGTGTCCGAAGTGGTCTTTTGAGTTTTGGGAACAGCCAGAAGTCACACGGAGCTAAATCAGGCGAATACAGTAGAATTTTGGGCCAAAAAGTCTCAAATAATCAATGCAGTGTGACCTGGCGCATTATCGTGATGCAAAAGCTAAGAGTTGTCTCACCACAATTCCGGCCGTTTCTTGCGAATTGCCTCACGCAAACGACGCATAACATTTAAATAATACTCCGTATTGACTGTTTGGTCGGGTGAAAAATATTCATAGTGTCCACGCCACGATAATCGAAGAAAACAGTCAACATGACCTTGATTTTTAAACGACATTGCATTGATTTTCGTGGCCGTCGTTGTCGTCACTCAATTGGGCGGTTGTTTCCGGGTCCTATGGATAGATCCAAGTCTCATCACCAGTAACATCCTGAGAGTATCTCTGTGCAGACTTTTGATCGTTCTTTTTCCATGAAATTGATAAATTTGACACCAAACGTGATTTCACTTTTCTGAGGCTCAAATGATCCATATGATATATTACATATCCACAAGGTTTCTAATAGATAATCTTCGATATTCGAGCACTAAATTCTTCACTCTTCTGATGTGTTGCTCGTCAATTGATTTGATGGTCGTAGAGAGCGTTCAAATCAGCAACATGTTCTCGGCCCTCTTTAAAGTCCTTATATCACTTATACACATTTTTTTTGCGGCACAAGAACTTTTATTCCGCAAGTGAAATTTAGCCACACTTTGTTGCTCAATCAGACATTGTAAAAATCTTCACAAAACCAGGCGTAAACTAAATACTAATGATGTTAAAGACGTCAATTTTAACCTGATGTTACTAGCAGTAATACCAACTTCAAAAAGAAAACAGTTTATTCGAATCGGCATGCGCGGGATGTTTAAAAGAAATATTCACCTTATATTTTGATCACAGAAATACGTAGTTTTGGGTTCTTTTGCCCAGGACATCGACGCAACGAACTGCAAGACAGACTTCTGTCGTGTCAGGAAAGAAACCAGGACCTTTAGTGATAAATTTCATTTTTGTTTGGGTGTGCATGACGGTCGAGCAATGGTAAGAAAGCGACGTGTTACAAGATGTAATCCACAGTTTTATATAAAAAACCATACCATCACAGCGTAGGTGTAATGGTGTGCGGTGCCATCGAATATTATTAATTTTAATTTATTTGTTTACAGTTACATATGGTGGCAGGGCACTTCTAGCACTTATTGAGGTAGCATGATGCCTGTATATTTAGAAGTAGCAAAACAACAGGTCTTCCATATCTGAGACGATTTTAACACTAATTTTTAAAAGACAACTCCGAGCACATGTTTTTAGAATTACCCGGAACTATGGAGCAATACCTTATTAAACTACCATGTTCCAGAATGAACTTACAGCAAGTCCCTTAGACTCTGGCAGCACTTGACATGAGTTAAAGTGGGTGAATAAGATACCTTAAGAGGATAAAGACTGATCAATTTCAGCGAAGTAGTGAGTGCATAGAACTAGTCTTTAACACATTATTAAACTTAATTCTGTTATTAAGCAACCGATTAGACTGATCATTTTGTAGCTATTGTCTACTACACATTTAAGCAAAAAAAATAAAACATATTTAATAGAAATATTAGATATGTATGCAGAAACCCAAGGAAACGTGGGGCCTTGTTACCAGAAGAAAAAAAATAAAACTGAAACAAATGCGAATATTGATTTGCAATACAAAAATTTACATTATTTCCCGCCTTTTAAAAAAGGCAAAAGTGTTTATTCTCTTCTATCAAATCAAATTTAAAAAAAATGAGATTGAACATTACATAGAGGTTGATCAGGATTATATCGTATTTAAAACTAATTCAAATAAAAATGATAATATGACAATTCCGCAAATAAAAACATATCTAAATAAAGATGACAATAAACAGATCATAAAACAGCCCAAGAAAGTTTTAGTTTCCACTTAATGTAATTGGTAAATGGTAATTTAAACAGATAAAAATGCTTTATGGCTTCCAGCAAATTTAAGAGACATACACGGTTATCTATGGGATAAACTTATGTCCAATCAATTTGCTTTTACGATTTATGCAATGCAAAATGTTATTAAGAAGTTATGAGGTCATAATTTTAATATACCATTAACACCTGTCACGTGATTTATACAATACGTCGAATATTTATGTAGAAGCTACTAAATTCCCATAAACAAGTAATATTCTCCTGAGGTTATCGTTTCTTGTTTGACAATGTTTCTTAACAGCTAAAGATCATGTATAGGTGCTATATGACATTATTGGTAACGCAACACGTTATCGGTCAACCAGGTATAATTTACCCATGATAAATATATAAAATTTTATGTTATAAAATTAGCAAAAATAATTTTGTAACATTTTAAAAATAATGTAACCCATCTAAATGCATATTATACATTTGTTTATTATACATTGTCAAATAATATCAATATCTCGAGTTAAACAAAGGATTTTAAGTTTTTCTTGCTCAGAAGTAAATTATTAGAGTCATTTTTGGTCAACTAGCAATACCCAGGGAAACTTTAGCCATTTAATCAATGTTTTCTTTATTTGGTCTACTTGCAGAAATTCTTAATTTATTGTCATAAACGTTAACATCTTTGAAAAAGTATTTTAGCCTATCATAATAACTTTAAACTTTTTTTATGTTCTGGTAGTATAAACTAATGAAAACCGCCAGAGTTACCCTGCAATGGGTCCCTGAACACAAGGGATCCCGGGGAATGAAATGGCTGACAAACGCCAATTTGGGAGCTAAGGACAATGGACCTGAATATTACCGTGGGGATCTCTTATAACAAGGATATGACAGAGATAGCAACATGGATAGAGAAACGGTTCGATGAAAACTGGAAAAAGACAAAAAAGACAATCAAAGGCTATTATCGGGGAAGACCTATGGAAGGACCTACCGATGAGCATAAAGGACTTTAATAAGGTGCAAATGAGAAACCTGACAGGCATACTGACAGGTCATTGTAGAAACAGACACTATCTTAACAAGGTAGAAAAAGGGGACAAGTACATGTAGATGGTGTGAAGAAGCAAGAGATGACGCCATATATATACTTAAAGATTGCCCAGCACTAGGACTCTTTTTTGGTGAACCAGCAATACCCAGGGAAACTTTTGCCATATAATCAATGTTTTTTCTCTATTTAGGCTACATGGTGACACTGTAGAAGTAGAGGTAGCACAAGAATGTCTTCAGAATGGAATACTCTCTTCTCTTCTATGGAACTTATGGTAAATAAGTTACTTACTTACTTGTCTTTCTTTAATCTTGGAATTTTTGCTTGAATAAATGCGTGTACTTTTAGACAAAAATATACATTATTAAGAAATTTGTATTTTTCTCTAAATATAGGTTTAAAAGAAATATGCGCTTGTACCTAATACTTCCCGCCGGTTGGTCAATGGTAGTTGCATGCGGAAAAATGCCATTTTCGCACTTGTTAGGTAGATTAATATTTTCTACTCAAAGCTCCCACACAAAATCGGCAAATCCGGGAATGTAATTAAACAAATGTTTGATTTCGGGTTCTCATTTGCACATTACCTAGGACACAAAATTACACCATTCTTACTACATGAAATTATAATAATATTTTTTAATCAATTAAAAATACAGCCTTACTAGGTTCAAGTTGAAATCCATACGTGACCACCGGCTGAATGCTACACTTTAATTAGACACGAGCGTCTTATTTTACTCTTATAATGTGCTCCATCACTCGGTCTCACGTAAATTCCGGTGGCGATTCTATTATATGCAAATACCTGCCCTGTTCAAAATCAAACGTACGGCCCTGTGTGATCCATATATTAGGACTAGCATGCTATGGCTCTTTTGCTTTGGCGTTGACATGGCATAAATTAAAGACATATAGGATATAAAGTTACTCTTTTTAAAAATAAAATAAGGACTAAAATGTAGGTATTATTGCTAGAGAAAAACACCTAAACAATAAATGTGTTACATTGGTTTCAAAAAATTCAGCAACCGGAGTTAAACCAACAATTTCATTGGTTTAAAAAATCAGTTACCATGGTTACTTACTAGGTATTTTTTCAATTAAAAATAAATAGAGTATAGGCCTCATCTGTTATAAAATAATAGGCGGTCAGAATTAATGAAAAATTTTATCTCCATTAGATTCCATTGCTTAGAATTATATTTAAGGTATAAAAAATCGAAAAATCATAACCCGGACACTCGAAAAGGTGAGGAAAGTGCCTAAAAATCCATAAATATGCAAAAAGTTGTTATATTTGGGCATTTTTCAAGAGTTTTTTAATGTAGTTTAATTAAAAAACAGAATAAATTGTGAAAACTATTTTTTTAGTATAATAAAAGATTTAAGTTACATATTGGGTTATTTAGGATCTTTTATGGTCCTTTTTAACTGCATAATTGCATCGAAAAGTGTTTTAAAAAAATGTTACCAATTGAGGAGCTCACATGCAAAAACCGATAAATTCACTTTTTGTAATTTTTGAGTTATACATCAAATCTGCCTATTTTGTATCTGCTTTATCGATTGACGCGCTTAAAACCGAACAAATCCGGTTTGATTCCGGATCATTTTAAAATAAATTAACAAATCCGGATCACGGATCTTATTTTTAAAAAGTAATCAAATATAGTATTCGAATGCTTAAAAATGAATCAACTTCTGGATTCCATTCCAAAAGGAGTCAATTCCTACCCAGCTCTGACATCTGACATTAGACTGTGTCAAAAAATATGTTTTTGTTTTTTTTTTCGATTAAATGTATCTCAAAAGTTATTTTAATATGAAAAAAATCCCAAAAATTTAGCTCAATATCTTAAAAATTGAGCTGGCGCATAGGGGGGTCCCCTTTTTCATTTAAAATACGTTTGGACCGAAATTAAAAAAAAAAAAATCACATAGTGATTTTAAAAATAAGAACAATATTTTTCCCATTTTTTAAATGGAAAGGACCCTATGAATAAAAATATTTTTCTACTCCTATATTGTAAGAACCAAATTTACACACCGTCTACTTTATCAGTAAATCTCTAATTACAAACACTATACTGAAGAAGCCAAACTGTGCGTAAGGGCAGTTACGTAATATAAGCGTGTCCCACGCAGTTCTGCCATATGGGAAAATTTTTTACTGACAGTCGAAACAAAATCATTTTGATGTAGAAAAGTTCTGCTTATTTAAAAACTAAACATCCCTACGCAAAAGTTTAAAAATACCAGCAGTATACAGAGTAGCGACAAAAACGTAAAATTTATCCAAGACTAAAGTAACTTTTTTTCAAATTCAGAAAGTTATTTAAAGGAATTATTTAGAATTAATTTTTATATCTAATTACGAAATCACAGCCACCTACGAAAAAAGTATTTTTTTTTAAATTTAAAAAAATTTTGTAAAAAATTAACAAAGGTAATTATCACCTAAGGTAACTAGCCAATAATAACTGACATAAACACTGACATTATTTCTAGTCAGAAGTACAGTTATAAATTCATTTATCCATTTAATTTTGATTTATTATGCCCCCAAAAAACTAACCACGGAACAGAAGATTGAAATTGTTTTAATTGTGGGTGACAACTACAAAACCTTTAGAGAAGCCGTGAGATTTTAAATAAAGCATCCTGAAATATCTGTATCTCATCAAACTGTTGGACACATAATGGCAAAATTTAAAGGTAGTGGAAGTGTAGAAAACAGATTCAATAAAAAATCAAGTTCATCGGTAAAGATTTTGACTTGCAAATTATCCAAGCCGTTGTTGAAAATCCCAAGATTTCTTGAGAAATATGGAAAAAGGAAAAAACCTTCCGAAAACTTGCTGGAAGATTTCCCTGGCAAATCATTTTCATCCCTTTAAACCATCTTTGTCCACACATTGCATCCGGAATCATTTTGGGATTTTTCAGCTTGGTACAAGGTATGCATGAAGACGACCCGTATCTTTATAAAAAAATAATTTTTTCTGACGAAGCTTGTTTTACGTCAAATGGAGTTGTTAGCTCCCCGAACTATGATGGGGAGACGAACCCGGGTTTGTTATCCAGTGTCGGGATCAGTTTTCTTTAAGAAAAAATGTGTGGTGCGAAATTTTGATAATCAACTGATAGGGGCCCATTTTTTCTTCCGGGGTAATATAACGTCGGATGTTTACCCTTTATTTTTTGGGAAATCAGTTGTCTGACTTTATTAAGGGCCTTCCACGTGACATTAGAAATACTTTGTGGTATCAGCATGATGGTGCGCCATATAGTTCTCGAGCTGTTAACGAGTTTCTTCAGGAAATGTTCCAGGGGCGTTGGATAGGAAGATTTTGAAATCATTGGCGAAGTCATGACCGAACCCACTGCATTACTTCCTTTGGGGTATTTTAAAAGGGAAAAAATGTATTCTCACCGACCATTTCAAAATATCGATAGCTTAAAAAGGGTAAAACCCAGTGTGCTGAGAAATCCCTCAAGTTGTTTTGAGAAAAGTTTTTCAAAATTCTCCAAGTTAACAGAAAATGCGGAAAAAAAAGGTGCTTATTAAAAATTTTAATTAATAATTTTCTTTTTTATAAGTGATACATTAATTTGTTTTATATTAAAGCTTTTATTTTTATTCCGTTCTGATTTACTGAAATAAAAAATATTTAATTTTCGTAGGTGTGATTTCGTAATTAGATATAAAAATTAATTCTAAATAAAATTCCTTTAAATAACTTTTCTTTGAATACTGCAAAATAAGGTACTTTAGTCTTGGATAAATTTTACGTTTTTGTCGCTACCTTTATACTTTATTTTAAACTTTTTTGGGGGGATTTTTAGTTTTTAAATAAGCAGAACTTTTCACATCAAAATGATTTTTTTGACTGTCAGTAAAAATTTTCCCATATAAGAACTGCGTGGGACACGCTGTATATATATTACGTAACAGTTCCACAATCGCATTAGCCGCGAGCCCCCAAAATCTTGAAAACTTTCAAGATTTATAAGCTGGCTATGAAACAAATAGCATCGCCTTGACAACGCAAATGTTTGTATTATTATTTGTATTGTTACTTAAAGTTTACATAATCTTCTGCTTTTATTTATAAAAACTAAACATAAAGTCGAGAAAAGTATAGACACAACTCGAGGGTAAACCATTACAATTTATACGGTACTCGCTCACGCTCGTACCGTAATTTTCGAAATCGTATGTAATGGGCTTCTTACCACTCTCGGTATGTAATATACTATTTTGACACAGTCTATCTGACATATACATATTATTTCATTAAAATCGAATATATTTTAAATAAATTAAAGAATTGCGCGCGCTTAGGTCAAAACTAGATTTTATATGGCCCATAGAAAAAAAGCAATACGCTTAAATGTACATCACCTTAAAATACAATTTTTAATTTTTTTTTCTGTGTTACTTAGGAATTGCTCATATATTAATTTATCCACAAGCATTGCCTTTTCCTTTATAAATACACTAACCAATTTTTATTTTGCATATGTTTAATATCACACATTAACTTTGTTCACAACAAAAAATCATCAGCCATATGACCCGCCCTCCACAGCCGACAGAAAAACTCAATTAAAAAGTGGACTTATCTGGGGCATCGATCTCACGCAGAAAATAGTTCAAATAATTGTTTCACTTAACAGAATAGCCCATAAAATATTAATTTAATTTTAATACCAAGTTAATTGCTGAGCTGGTCACGACCCAGTCACGCCCTCTCTTCGGAGCTTATAGATGCGAACAATGTTGGGAGATCTAAAAATCTTTTGTTTGTGTGTGAAATATTTGATGATGTTTAATGGATAGTTTAATTTAATAGAAAAAAAAACTTTTTTTTGTCCATCACCAATGCATAAAATGTATTTTCATCTAAAAACACCTTAAATCTCTTTTTTTACCTAATAAAGAACCATCTCTCAATGTCAATGTGTCAATGAGGCATTCGCCGGATTCAAAGCGGTCCGCCGTTTTTCAAGATGCTCTTTCTGGCTGGCCAAAATTTCGGCAGTTTTTCCTTAAAGCAAGTTATTTAAATTTTTCGTAGTAATTTAATTATTTATTAGGTAATTTAAAAACTGTATAAGTAATCGATTTATTTTCTAAGTAATTGAATTACTTGAAATTCGTAAATATTAATTATTAATTACGATTACATTATCCTAATAATTGATACTCCAAATAAAATTACCTTTCCGGAAAGTAATTAAATTAAAGTAATCCAATTATTGAGAACTAATTAAATACGATTTTTTAATTATTTTAATTCAGTTACCGACAGCTTTGGATATGTTTTAAGTAGTTCTCAAGTAAATGTCAATATTGCATTTTTGCCAAAAAAAAGCAAAAGAACGGACTGCTTTCTCGGCAAGTTCAATATTAAATGACTCTTAAATAAAAATGTCTTTTTATCTTACCCCAAACTTCCACAGTTTAAAAAAAAAATACAAAAAAAGTATAAAAACGGTGTGGTAAGCATCAACCGAAAATACGAAATAGGCGAGAAGGCGGCGTTCGCCGGATTCAAAGCGGCCTACCGTGTTTAAAGATGCTCTTTCTGGCTGACCAAAATTCCGGCAGTTTTTCCATAAATCACAGTAATACACTTTTTCGTAGTAATTTAATTATTCATTAGGTAATTCAATTACTTTCTAAGTAATCGAATTACTTTTTAAGTAATTGAATTACTTGAGATTAGTGAAAATTAATTATTAATTACAATTACATTATCCTATTAATTAATAATACAATTACCTTTTCCGGAATGTAATTGAATTAAAGTGATCCAATTACTGAGAAGTAATTAAATACGATTTTTTAATTATTTTAATTCAATTACCGTTAGCTCTGAATATGTTTCAAGTATTTCTCAAGTAAATGTGGTGGTTAATATTGCATTTTAAAAAAAGAACGCACTGCCTTCTCGGCAAGTTCAATATTAAATGACTCTAAAATAAAAAGTTCTTTTTATCCTACCCCAAATTTCAACAGATTTTTCACAAAAAAAAGTATAAAAACGGTGGCGGTAAGCATCAATCAAAAATACGAAATCGGCGCGAAGGCGGATTCAAAGCGGCCCGCCGTTTTTCAAGATGCTCTTTCTGGCTGGCCAAAATTTCGGCAGTTTTTTCGTAAAGCAAGGTAATCGAATTTTTCGTAGTAATTTAACTATTTATTAGGTAACTCAATTACTTTATAAGTAATCAAATTACTTTTTAAGTAATTGAATTACTTGGGATTCGGAAAGTTAATTATTAATTACGATTACATTATCCTATTAATTGATAATCCAAATAAAATTACCTTTTCGAAAAGTAATTAAATTAAAGTAATTCAATTATTAAAAAGTAATGAAATACGACTTTTTAAAATATTTTAATTTAATTACCGACAGCTCTGAATATGTTTTAAGTAGTTCTTAAGTAAATGTGGTGGTTAATATTGCATTTTTGCCAAAAAAAAAGAACGCACTGCTTTCTCGGCAAGTTTAATATTAAATGATTGTAAATTAAAAATTTCTTTTTATTCTACCTCAAACTTAAACAGATTTTTCCACAGAAAAGTATAAAAACGGTGTTTGTGTTCCTGTCTTTCTGGCTGGCCAAAATTCCGGCAGTTTTTTCATAAAGCAAGGTAATCGAATTTTTCGTAGTAATTTAACTATTTATTAGGTAACTCAATTACTTTATAAGCAATCAAATTACTTTTTAAGTAATTGAATTACTTGGGATTCGTGAAAGTTAATTATTAATTACGATTACATTATCCTATTAATTAATAATCCAAATACAATTACCTTTGCGGAAAGTAATTGAATTAAAGTAATCCAATTAAAGAGAAGTAATTAAATACGATTTTTGAATTATTTTAATTTAACTACCGACAGCTCTGAATATGTTTTAAGTAGTTCTCAAGTAAACGTGGTGGTTAATATTGAATTTTTTGCGAAAAAAGAATGTGCTATAAGAAAAGCACTAAATTATTTTGAAATGCCGGAAAACATAGACCTATGCATTATAAAATGTTTAAATGTCTATTAAGACAACAAAGATGCAAGGAAATAACTGCAGCCCGCTGAAGAGCATATGTCGATACCACTAACGTTGTGAAAGCAATTGGTTCTTAACTTGAACTATAAACGTCAAAGGCAATTTACAGTGTATGTCAAAAGCTTCTTCTTCGGATATTATATTGCGCTTAGTTAGTTAGTAGCCTACATTGTTGCGAAGTTATTAGAATTTTTTTATAAATAAAATTGGTATTGCTCTTCTACAGTGAACCGCCTGAACAATTGACGTAACATATGGGTTTTCTCGATGTTATTAATTTACTAATTAAAGTCAATGTGTGTTATGTTTAAGCACCGCATAAAGTGGGTCCAAACAATTAAGTAAAATCGTATTAAAATATGTTTTAATTACATAGAAAGGTTGTCGATCGATAGAAAGACCGCATCATATGAAAATATTTTTTTGTAATAATTAATTTGAAAATTTGATGCGTTTTAAAAATATATTTAAATTTACCTTTTAGCTTAAAAATAGAAAAACAAAAACAAATATTAAAAAAAATCGTTTTTACTTTTCTCTGGCTTTATTTTAAAATACATTTAAAAACGAATTGCACATTTACATTACAACTTTTCCGCACTATTTAATAATGCTTTCAGATTTTACATCCGTTGTACCGTTGTAAAATTAAAGTTATATTTTGTACTTCCAGAAATATGGCGGAAAAACTAAAATTTCCGATTTTCGTTTTTATTTTTTTACAAGTTTATTTCAAAAGTTAGAAAAATTCCAAATAAACATTCTCATTGGAACTTTTTGCGCTTCATCCATTGGCGAAGTCAAACATTTATTATTCAACGGTATATTATTAAGCTCCTAAATACACAACTTTGCCTAATTTAAACTACCCACCTATCTCTTACCGTTTCAGAGATACCAATACTGGCCTTCCCTATCTTGGACACTTTGATATATATATATATATATTGATATATATATATATATATATATATATATATATATATATATATATATATATATATATATATATATATATATATATATATATATATATATATATATATATATATATATATATATATTATATATATTGTATATATGTACATTTGTATTTTTCCGGTTTACAATCCGTTTGTCAGTAGATGAATTTTCACGACGTTTCGCCAACATCTCAGTTGGCATTTTTTCATTAATATAAGCAAGTTGATACCTACTTCCGGTAAAACCGGAAATATTTTAGTCAAGTTGCTTTTATCCTATAACCATTAGTATACAAATTTTCTAAATTTTCTAAAGTATACTTTTTAAAAAATGTTTTGCCCCAATGTATCGTGGGACACCCTGTCGGCGAAAATTAAAAATAAAAGCTGTCCTTCATTTTTCAAGTATTGCAACAAGTATAAACGAAAAAAAAAGTTACTGTTTTTAAGCCAAGATTTTGCGGGTGAATAAGAAATAAAAAAAACATCTAGAGTTTCTCAGAGAGGCTCATTTAAGTTTTTGGAGAGCTCCTTAAAGTACTTATATCAGGAACACATTTCTGAGATTTTGGTTTAATAAAGTTCATTCTTTGTATTGTATTGGGAGTTTGTGCAAAATATCACGTTATTTGCCCTCATTCACAAGACATCTTACTGTACTGCGTTGGTAACAGAATCATAAACTGACAACTTTGTTATTTTGGCAATTTATAATTAAAAACAATAGTAAGTAACTATGTCATCATGTGCTTATTAGATAAATCATTGTACTTATCCCAAATCCTGCTAGGGATATTCGTTTAATAGGTAAAAAGTAGAATAGGATAATCTACTTATTTTCTTTTATCAAAAACACACTTTATGTGTATTTGATAAAAATTAAACCTAGCTAATGTTTTGTTAAACATAATTTAAGAACAATAATTTTATTGAAAATACATATTATTTAATTATATATTTTGATTTTTTTTTAATTTTGCTATATTAAAATCACATGCGTCGTAATTTTTTAAATTGAAATATCTCGAAAACGGTTGCTCATATCAACTTTTAACAAGTATACCTTTTTGACGTAACAATGACAAAACAATTATTTAATTTACTTAAAATTGTAATCCAGGGCCGTACCAAAAAGTTGGTAATTGTTCAAAACAGTAAAAAGACGTGTAGGTGGCTCCCTCTACGAGTAAGAGTCGTACTAAGATTAGATTCGAATCCATCACACCAAAAAACCTCCGGAGACCAATTTTTACTCCAATATTTACATTATTATAGATTTTATTTAAAAAACAGAAAAAATTATATAAAAACTTTAACACCCTGTATTTCGGAAACGAAGGCTTTGCGGACCCATATTTGTATAGATTTTTATGTTTATTATTGGACCTTGACTACGTACCTAAAGTATTGACATTTCCTCATAAATCACCCTATATATAATAATAACGAAACAGCAGTTATATACATTGACTTTGAAGTACGATTTCGGCTCTGAAAATCTTTCATCATCTGATAATTCATCAAAAAGTCGCCTTGTTATTTTCCGCCTTTTATTTTTAAAAACAGTTGTTACCCCCTACCTTTGGCTGGGATTCTGGACTCGTTTAGCTAACCGTGGAATTAATTTTTATTTCTTATTTGGCTCAGTCTAAGTATTTTAAAATTCTGTAAGTCATTAGTTTTATGCTGTAGAGCCTTAGAATCTGGGTTAATGATGTAAGATAATAAAGAAAAAAGACAACAGGCCCTATATAATCGTAATTCTCAAAAATATTAATTATACTTATACATTCGTTACGTTCGTCTTTTTTAGTGAAAATTGAATTTATCTGGTAGAAAATTTTCATTATTAATGAATCATTTTTCTTCATATCCAAAAAAGTGTCGCGTCTCGAAGACCATCTAGTGGGGCATACCTTCTTAAGGGTAATTTTGTATTTTTTCGATTTATTGATACTAAACATTAACCAGCGTTTTATACTATTGCCAAAAAAAAAAGGTAATTTTTTTCCAAATTATCGAAAAAAAATACCAGTCAGGAAGCTTTAGTGAGATTATGGAAATAATTTTACGAATTTTTGCTTACAGCCCCTGTAGCTCGGGGGCCCGGTATCATTGATACGGCTGATACGGCTGATACGGCTGATACGGCTGATACGGCTGATACGGCTGATACGGCTGATACGGCTGATACGGCTGATACGGCTCATACGGTTGATACGGCACACAGTGTTGCGCTCAATGGACAAAAGTCCAAAAATAGTATCGTTTTTAGCAAAACCAAATACACAAATATTTTCTTTAATATGTAAGGTTTTTAAAACAAGCAAAAACCTGATACATTCCTATGGTCACAAAAAAAATACGAACTTTCTGAAAAGGTGTAATTTTAAATCAGTTATAAAACTGAATTTACATATGAAAGGATAAAAAAAAATCTGTACTTCTTAGGCTTTGATTAAACGTTTGCAGTTATGAGTCCTAAACAAAAGGGTATGTAGTTTAATTTAGCACTAATGGTTAATTAATAGTATTCTATGTTTTGTCGAATTCTGTGCTGGTTTTTAACATGTAAAACAGCAATATACTATAACTTCAGCTAAGTTTTCAAAAAAAGTAATCGGGCATAATCTAAAATTTTTTGTTGAATTAAGTTTAATACTATCATACTTTTAAATACAATATAGACTATCTGCACCTTTCTGCACCTAAGTGAGATATTATACGTTTTAGATCTGTCTGCGTGAAAAACCAAAATACGCTTTATTTGAAGTGTTGTGTGCAACGGATCAAAATAAAAAGAATTCCGAAAAATGAGATTATGTCATGGCCGAAAACTCAAAACTTCTAGAATAGATACCAATAGCGATATAATAAAAGCTTTTTTATTAACTTCAGACCCAGAACTCTTTTCTCTTAGACATTAATCACGAAATCAAATAAAAAGAAATACGATGATATTAAAGATTACATCATAATTGAAGAAGGTGGTGAAAAAAGTTCAAGTTCATCCGGGGCCTTTTCTTCTTTCTTAGAAAGCGGAATTTTAGTGACTAATAAAATTTGTGTTTGCTAGGACTGAATGATTTATTGTTTTGTTTTTGTTTTAACAAAGTTGTCAATTATACTTTATTTCAGATAACAATATTACTTGGTTTTAATTTTTTTTCGTACAAAAAACTTAAACATTGAGCAAATGCATTAAGTTAGCAATAAGTGTTATTTTTTAAAAATTGGGGAAATTGGGTTCTTTATATGCCTAAAATGTATAGTATCTTTTTGTTGTTAAAATTTAAGGCAAAGGTTTCATGACACATTTGTCAGTATATTATGGAATGACATATTCAGCTGCACTAAGTGTGTCCAAGTTTGTCTATAATAGCATATTAAAATATTGTATCTTTAATTTTGTAATTCGCATTTCAAATTAAATATTTTTTTTGTTTTTTTAGTATTGAATGTTATTGTACGTTTATTTCTTTTGATATTTCGTAAAACATAGACTTATTTTTTGCATATATTGACTATGTATTTTTGTCCTACATTCTCTATCTTACGCGACACTGTGCGGCGGTAGCTACGCCCCAATAAACATGTTTTTATAAGTTTTTTTGTGATAATTGCGATGGATTTTGACAGTGTGGTTACTCTTTACATTTATTATGTTGCATATTTATTTGATATTAAACCGATTTATCTTAAATCGGAATAAATAAATGAAATAAATAAAAAAAGCAAAACAAAACTAATATTGGAACTCGGTAACACTTATGTTGTCACACGGCGTTTTAGTCGCCAGACGTGAACTTTAAATTGTAATTACGCAAAAACTATTTTTTCTGAGAAAAGATATTTGGAAAATGGGTATTAAATAGACCAAGAAAGAGATTAGATGTGTTTTTGTATGAAAATAAATTTTATGCAAGGGGCCCATTCTAAATATAAAATTTTGGGTCATATTTAAACACTCACGTACATTGAAACCAAACTTTATGCACAAAAATGTATTTTCCTATGCTCTTTAGTGATATACCTACTGAGCAGCCTAATAATTAGATAAACTATTTAGGCGTAGCAAAACTTATTAATAATTCTAGTCTAAATACACCTTCATTAAGTTACCATTATTAAAACATTAAAAATTTAAAAAGAAAACCAGTCAGTTAGGACAGACAGCTAAAAACATTTCATATTAATAACACCTTCAAGCTAATTTATCATTTGCCTCCAACCTATAAATATTAATGTATTC
Organism: Listronotus oregonensis; assembly: GCA_019359885.1. Classification (NCBI taxonomy): domain Eukaryota; kingdom Metazoa; phylum Arthropoda; class Insecta; order Coleoptera; family Curculionidae; genus Listronotus; species Listronotus oregonensis. Next base: position 72,571 of record JAHBCN010002456.1, on the reverse strand, counting down.
CTGCATTGTGCTACAGTAAACTAAATTATATAAAATTGTAATTTTATTTAAATTAATTTTTTAAGCGATCCTCTGATGTCAGAATAATACAAATTGTTATATTGTTTATTAATATGCGTTCGTTATTAGTCGCTATGTATTTCATCTCATGATAAATTATATTAATATGTAACATTTTTAAAGAAACAAATGACCTGTTTGTTCTTGGTATTTTAATGATTACAATGTAGACCATGGAAATTATTTTCTCTTAACTTCCAAGAAAAATTGTAAATTAAGATTTTTTTTCTCAAGTGAATTATTTTAACACTTAACAGAAGTCCTATTATGTAGTTTTACAAATGGGGAACTTTTCTATTTATAATTTATCAAAAACTTTTATTTTCATAAAAGTTGGTGCATGGTCCTTACCTATATTAGCAGCAGATAGTTTTATTTACAGGTAAAGAATATAGAGGGTAAGTAAAAAAAAATTGAAAACTACTTAACAGTAAGGTACCCTTAACAGAGAAAAATGACAAAATGTTAAATAAAAAAGTTATTTAGAATTCACACACTTAAAAACCGAGCCGTGGCCTTCTATTTGAATTTTTTCTTAAAAAAATTAGGAGTAATCCAAATTTTTTTAAGAAAAAATTCAAATAGAAGGCCACGGCTTGGTTTTTAAGTATAACTGTGAATTCTAAATAACTTTTTTATTTAACATTTTGTCATTTTTCTCTGTCCGCTGCAATGTTTGTGGGTCCTGAACCTGTTTTTGGAATACCAAAAGCCTCGGTTCGTGGCTACATGACTCGGTGGATTCAAACACAACATCAGTCATACTGGAACCACATTCCAAGGCAAAATCACAGTAAATCAATGTTGGACTCACCATCGAAAGCATTGACAAGTGAACTACTAAAACTAAATAGGAATCAGATTAGAATAGTGACAGGATTAATAACCGGACACTGCACCCTAAGAAAACATATGCACACTATGGGCATCTATAGAGAAGAACCCATTTGCAGACTATGTGACGAAGAGGAAGAGACAGCCTCTCACATCATATATGATGCCCTGCAGTTACATACTGGAGAACAAATCAAAACCTCATGGTGGACACTAACCACCAGGAGGCTGGAGACCAGAAAAGAACAGTAAAAGGGCTACTACACCTGTCTAAGGTGTCAAACTTTTTTAACTGAAACAAATACACAAGAGATACAACAAGCCCTGTAGGCTGCAGTGTCGAGAGACAAAACCTCAACTTGTGTATTTACTTTATCAATCAATCAATCAATCAATGGTTTGGCCAATGTTTACTTTGGTACAGTTATTAATTGGTATCTGATAAATGATTTGAGTCTTTCGATTTTTGAGAGTTTTGGTTTTAAGGGAGCTTTTGTATATATACAGGGGGTTTCACACTTATCCGACAAATTTTTAGGGATAGCAGAGGTCGTCAAAGGGAACATTTTTGCTTATAAACATATATCTGAAAATGCTTCGTTTCCGAGATACATGGTGTTAAAAAAATCGACCTCTAATCAATATTTAATATTATGTTAGATTAACTTAGTTTGTGTTTCACCAATTATGCGACAAATTTTAACCACACATGTAATGTTACGTAAGAAGTTGATTTCTCAAAAAAATTTTTTTGAATTTATTATTGACATTTAGGTTTATAACTAGATTTTTATTACATTTTTTTTTAAATCATCTTCTTACGTAACTTTGCATGTGTGGTTAAAATTTGTCAGATAAGTTGTGAAACACCCTATATATATATATATATATATATATATATATATATATATATATATATATATATATATATATATTATATATATATATATATATATATATATATATATATATATATATATATATATATATATATATATATATATATATATATATATATATATATATATATATATTAACTTTTAAGTGTTCTGCAAAATTATACGACAAAAATACAAAAGTTGGCTATTTTACATTTTTTACTACAGCTTAAAATATGGCCCTGTTTGGTCCATGTTAAAAGATTGGGGACAAAATATTATCTGTTTTATTTAATTTTTACAAGTTGTTTCTTTTTCTTTATCACTTAGTATAATAATTAATCAGTTACCTATGTTAATCCATTAATGTTTTGATACCAACAGTTTACACAGAAGATTGCAAGTGAACTTTATAAATTGCAATGTAATACAATCAAATCGAGTTTTACCCACAGGTTTGTAGTTAACATCAAGTTATCTCACAGACAATTTAAGCTGTCACTAAGGGTAGTCATTAACTGTCACTACCAATTTAAATCATCCTCGGATTAATGCTTTCTATTTTACGCTGTTTAACTCAAATCAGTCTTGTTTATCGGGTGTATTATTGATTCTGTCAGATTAAGAAATTGATATATGGTTAAGAAATCGGAAACTTGTAACTACAACTTATCGAATTGAAGATTCTATGCAGCGGCGTTGCATTTATTTAGGGTTATAAAAAATATATGTAGATACTTATTTTAATTCTACGAATTTCCCGAACTTTGGTATATGGCGGTTTTTGGGATCGCTAGTTACGAATCCTGGGAAGGATTTACAAAATTCATGATGGCAAATTCAAATATCTATCGCCATCGTTAATCTCAAAAATATTGCATTGAGACAAAAAGGTTATATAACCTAAATTAAATGTCTTGTAAAAACCCCAAAAACCTCTGAATACTAAATTTTAGGTAAATCGATTAAATGTTAAAAATATTGTTCGCCATTATGAATTTTGTAAATTTAACCCATGATTCGTACCTAGCGACCCCAATAACCCCCATGTACCAAATTTCAGGAATAGCGGTTAATTTAAAACATTTTGTTTGCCATCTTGGGTCCGACAATTTAAATTTTGTAAACCCAAACCCGGATTTATAATCAGCGGCACCAAAAACTCCCATATTAGCAAATTTGATATAAATTTGCTGATTTTTTAAAAAAGTCCACCATTTTGAATTTTTAACCACCGTTTTGGAACCACCATACTGGAATTGCTGTCCAATCACACCAGCTATATAAGGGTTAGGTTAGGTTTAAAGTGAGTGCAGTTTTTACGCCCCCCACTGCGACCGCTCGGTCTATTGTGGCTCACACCTTATTACATTTCTCCCAATAGTATCAGACTTCGAATGAATCCGATATCAGATTGGGATAGAGTTCTTACATCTCCTCTTACTAGTGTCGCTACCGGACACGACCACAATATGTGTTCTGGTGTCCCTGTCTCCTGGAAAGTATGACGAGCAGACGATTAGATACGCCATGCCCTCCTTTCCCGGTCTAGTGACGTGGGTATCTACCGGGTCCTCTTGACAGAACCAGATGATGATGATAGATGGCCTTTCTCTATGAAAACGATCCTATCCGCTTTCTGTTTAAAGCCAGGGAACCCGTTTCCCTATAAAAGCAGTTCTGTCCGCCTTCTGTTTGGATTCAGGATCCTTCCTAAGCACCTGTTTGTTCGGGATGGATTAGCCCTTCCCCGTGAAACAGGCGCCTGTGTCTTCAGGGGCACCTTTCGAAACGGTTCACCCGTTTCGGTCGGCGCACCTTTGTCTGCTTGTGACCTTGGGTAGCACAGCTCGAAAAGGATTTATCCGTTTCGGTCAGCGCACCTTTGTCACTTTTTTCTATAAAGCGGTTCTGTCCGCTTTCTGGTTGGAGCTAGGGAACTAATAGTCCACCACGGCAGTGCCCCGCATTACCGCAGTAAGGCTAGATACTCTAAGCGGGCGCCCTGTATCTCAGAGGCACCGTTGAAGACACCTGTTTAAGGCACAGGATGTCATTCACTCATCAGCACGGTATGCTAACACCTTGAGTTAAGCCTTGTGTTCGTCTTAGCTTTAGATCCCGTTCCATACGCTAGCAACAAGAGTTGCAACTCAAGCGCATTTTCCAAAAGATGCTACTGGGCCCAACTACGACAACGACTTGCGAACAGAACGGTGGATATATAAGGGTATCCTACAGTTTTAATTTGAGTCAATAGATTGCGTATCTTTTTTCTGAAATCTTTTTTTGCCTTACTTACACTCCATCATCCCAGGCAGCATATTATTACCGAAAAAATACTCTGCTTAGAAATCAATTTGTCACAATCGCGTAGAAATAGTTGTATAGATAGATACGTAAAAAACCTACGTACGTCCCTGAAAACATTTGGTATCAATACAAAAAGTTAAAAATTATCTCCAATAGAATCTCTTTGTGCTGTCTATGTCGGTCCGATTTTTATTCCTCGTTGATTTGCCAGAATTGTAATTTATAAATTTGAAAGAAAAATGTTTGCACATTGTTTTTTATTGCACAAACGCTTGTGAAAGGCGATTTTAATAGGTATTGATTTCATATTAATTGTACAGGTTGCAAGATACCATCTTTCTAGTAATCTGTGAAGGTTAAACGATGTAGAAATTTGTAAGATAATTTTGTGACGTGATAAAATTCTATATTTGATGATTCATGAAAATTTAAATGAATAAATGGCAGTGAAAACTGAAAAAGTAGATTATAGATATATTTGCAACAAAACAGCTCCTGCACAAAATAGCCCCTTAAAATAAATCAAAGACAAAATAGATCTAAACCAGAACTAACCAGAAGTAACCTAAGGATGTCGCCAAGCAGAGACTACTAGGCTGTAGTAGTTGCAAAAAATGAGCAGGCTCTTATGAATGTGGCAAATGCTGCACTTATTAGGGCCACAGACTGGATGGAAGGTAGAAAACTGAAGTTAGCACCGGAAAAGACTAAGGCAGTCGTATTCACTACAAAAAGAAAGATGACTCGTATCTAGTTCGAAGTTCAGAATGTAACAGTCACACCGAGTAAGGTAATCAAGTATTTGGGAGTTTGGCTTGACGCAAAACTTAGCTTCGCGGAACATGTGAATAAAACTATAATAAAAGCGGAAAGAGCTGCCATGTCTCTTTTCAGCTTCATGTCAAATATTGGAGGACCTAGGTCATCTAAAAGGAAGACTCTCTCAAGTGTTATTCATTGCCAGATCTTATACGCAGTCCCCGCGTGGCATACATTTACCAATAATAAAAAACTGGTAAAGAGACTGATAAGGATACAAAGGCTCATGTGTATCAGGATATGTAGCGCATACAGAACTATATCGGCAGAAGGGGTAGGAGTTATAGCAGGAGTACCTCCAATAGAACTCCTTATTGAAGAAAGAAGGATGACCTATGAAGGCGAGACAAAAGCCATTGCCAGGTCAACACTCATGACAAGCTGGCAGAAAAAATGAAGAACTGGAACATACGGACGATGAACTTGGCGGTTAATCCCAAATATTCAGACCTGGATAGAAAACCCTTGGCGAGGTCGATTATTATATAACACACGCACTCTCCGGACATGGCTGTTTCCGAAAATATTTGCACGAAAGGAGAAGATCCAACTCCGACCAATGTACCTACTGCAAAGAAACAGACGACGTAGAACACACGCTTTTCGCTTGTTCAAGATAGCGGGAAGCTAGACTATGAAAGGGAAACAGGAAGGGTTTTTAATGCAGAAAACATGATAGGAAGTCTAGTTGCGTCTGAGGCAGAATGGAACTGCGTCTATAGAACTATACGGCAAATAATAGAGATCAAAGAAATGAAATAGAGATAGACAAATGAAGAACAGCAGGTGAATAAAGACGGCTCTCTCACTGAAGTAATGCGGGAGCGGTTTCCGGTGATGGATGCAAGTTGACAAAGAGGGGAAGTTTTTTAGTTGGTAGGCGGTTCCCTAGAGGGACTGAATCCGACACTGCCCAGCCACCAGAACAACAGGCTGGCGCGCCTTAGGAAGATTTTTACCTCTCACACCAAAAGAAGTACTACTAGGCAATAAGTAAGTACCACCCCTTTGACCGCCGAATTCCGGTGCGAAGGACCCCAATCATATTTTAATATAACCTTTATTATAATAATTAATTTCTTCAATCAAAATTATAACTTATATTATAAAATAAGGAATCTGTCATATTTTTACATTGCGAATTATAAATAATGTTGCAAAAGAGCGCGTTTCCCAATTACACAGCCCCACAAAAAAAAGTTGAAGGCCCGAAAGACTTGACTATTGTATCTTTATGGTTTTGGGGTCGCTGAATTCGAATCCAAATCGCAACCAAATTTGAAGAGCGTATTCTTATGTTTTTGAGTTCGCTGAATACGAATATGTGGCCAGTTTGACCCCATGGGGTCTTGATAAAAAGATATTTCAAGGTCAAATCTGCAAAATTACACAGCCACCCAAAAAATAAAGGTCCGAATGACTTGACCATGGTATCTTCATGTTTTTGTTAGGTCAGGTCAGGTTCAGGGACATGTTTAACAAAATGTCAGATCTTGATAGGTTGCCTACTAAAATCATTGAATAACAATGACAATGACGTTTTGTTAAACATTCTAAACTGCTAAGTCCATTGCTAAATTTAACAACGCGATCATCACTCGGCCGTTAGTCTTCCATATTTAGAAGTGTACGCGCAAATGGTTAATGGTTTAATTTCATACCTCGTAAAAACAAATCTAATCTCTAAGCAAAGTTAATTTCATTATAAATAATTGGAAACATCATCAGCATTAAAGTGTTAAATGAGATCATTTATAGAAGTCATAGTTAATTTACTTTACTCATAGTGATAAAATGCACACTTTACTCGGAATCTTCCTGATACAGATTAAATATTGTATATGTTTCTTTGCAGTGGTGCAGTGCATTTTATTTGATATTAAGATTCTGAATGATTTATGTTTCATATTCTTGATTATATTGTTATATTTTTATCAAGTGTTATTACAAAACAATAGGCCTCTTGCATCAAATTTATTTTGATCTGAAAACACGGTAAACCTCTTCCTTTGTCTAATAAGACATCTCTTTACTTTCTAGAATAAAAGAAAATAAATTTAGAACAGCTTTAAATACGTAGAAAAATTTCAACACAAGTCGCGATTCATTAAGTTATTCGCGAATATTTTGATAAAAGAAAATTATTTTAGTAATAATAACGGTTTATTATCAGTTAAATGAGTGTGAAGGGTATCTATTCCGTCATAATCTATCGTAGTTAACGCTAACATAATAATACATTTCACAGTAAACAGGTTGAAGCTCTAAAAATCTGTTCCTTATAGCTTAAAATAACCTCAAAGTTTTTTTTTAAATGAGTCTTGGGAAATCATCTGGTCTGCTCTAACATCCTGGACGTAAGAACAGACCAGATAGTTTGCCGATATTTATTTAACACAAACTTTAAGGTAAAAATTCCAGATCGAAGTGAGTGGCAACAACCCGATCTCCCCAGCAGGGTTGGAGACATCATCTAGTATACAGATGGATCCAAAACCTAGCAGGGAACTGAAGTGGTCGTGTACAGTAAAATAAGGAATACACAGTTGGTATTTTAAACGAAAATATATGCTTTATTGCACTATGCAAAAGAAAATAACAGGAGAGCTTATAAAAACAAGAGGATCTGCATAATAACAGACAGCCAGGCGTCTCTAGGGGCACTAGTAAACCCCAAGGTAAGGCATGGAATGCCAAAAAGAACTGGAAGTCCTGGGAGAACGCAACAGGGTAACTCTCCTGTGGGTACCAGGACATTCGGGAATAGAAGACAATAAAAAGCGGATGAGCTAGCGAGGCAGTGACCAAAACCACAACACGAGGACAAACCAGGGAATGAATCCGAAACAAACACGAGGAATACTGGGGAGCATCAGTAAAATAAGACACGGAAAAGGCTTCATAAAGGGCCCATCTAAAAGAACTAAGGAAGAACTACTCAGACAGGCATTATTTGGCAACCGAAAATGAGCCCACAGGAATATATTAACCAACCAGTCTCGGGGTTATACAAACTCATAGAAGAAACAAGACTAACGAAAGGATTGGTATAAAAGATAATGGAAGATTAGGCATAAAAGCCCAAGAGGCTGCGCTGCCTCCGGCTTCCAGGAAAGAAGAAGAAGCGTGAAAATAACACCTGGTGTAGTCTGTCTCAAAGTATACCGTGTTTGCTCTTACCTTCATTTATGGATTATACCTGCCGACAGCAATAAAACTGCGGATCAGTAGGTATTAAAGGACAGAACATTAGGGACGGACTTTAATAATATAAAGATTTATAATTTATTGTTTATATAGGTAAGTATAATCTTAAAATTACATTAAGAAATTAAATATATGCAAAGTTTTAATAAATTTATAGCTGCATTATCTATACATAATTACATTTTTAATCTAAATATCTAAATCTAATTCTGTTTCACTACCAGAGTCATCATTGAGATTAATTACAATAGAATTTATGTTGTTTTGGATAGAAATGTAAGAGTCCTCAATTTTTATAATGTGCTCTAGTGAATTTTTCCAGCTCTCAACTGGTATGTTAGTAATTACATTTTTTATCAAATTTATAACACTGGGACTAAAAGTAGGTGTAACATAGTCTGCACTGATCTTTGATATTACTTGGTTCCAAAATGCTCTATGGGGTTAAACATACAGTGGTACGGAGGAAGCCGTAAGACAGTATGCCCAGCCTGTTCAGCCAAATTATCACATACATATTGTTTTTTAATTGCATATGAATTTAGGACTTCCAAAAGTTGCGTTTTTTTGTAACTGAATTTAAAATAAATATCATTTTCTAACAAATATTCCTGGATTTCAGTTTTTGAACTTGATAAAGCTGGTGCTTTGTGTAGACGGCTGTGGTAGCTTGCGTTATCCATGACAAAAACACTGTTGTTTGGAATATTTTTTAAAAGATAATTTTGAAAACAGTTTTTAAAAAGTTCTGCACTTGTATCCTCATGATAATCCAAGCTAGAATACTTCATATTCTTTGCAGACAACAGCAAGCAGTTTGGGACAAATCCGTCTTCTGAACCAGCGTGTATTATGGTAAGGTGTTTTCCTTTATTTGAAGGTGCTTTCGTCTGACAGTTTTGACTAGAATCAACCCATCCTTTGGATACTGTGTCGTGTGTATCGAACCATGTTTCATCAAGGTAAATTATGGATCTTTTAATTATTTGAAGGTAATTAAATCTCCAAGTGCGTAATCTGTGCGATTCCATTACTACTTGTCTTTTGTCTATTTTGCGGTATTTAAATCCCATTTTACAAACAACTCTATGGAGGGTGGCACGGCTAATATTTATATTGGTTTCGTCTTAGTCTAGCTTCATTTTCAGTTTATCCAAGGTAGAAATAACTCCGCTTTCATAAAGACAATATATTTTTCTTCTTATTAGGTCCTGATCACTATTTTACAAACTTTTTTTGTCTATACGGTGAGATTGAAAATCACTACGTTTTTTTCTTTTGTTCAATTCTTTACTAATAATAATATCCCTTATCGATGATATTGGAGTTTTTGTAAGTAGAAAGGTTTCTTTTAAATATTCTTGTTTAATTAGACCTTCTACTGATTAAAGTTTCATACACATTTTTCACAACCTGTTTTGCATCTAATGACAAATGATTTCGACGCGACATAGTTATATTCTCGTAAAACAACTTTTTCGAAACGCACAGTAAAAACGGTTATTTAACACTGCCACTAAAATATTAGCCAAAATATTTGTATACCTAATTTTTAATACTCAAGAAATACCTGGCCCGCCCCTGCCCTTATGAACAAATGGGTTTACCCAATAACAATAGGTAATAAAATCGTTAAAGGTTTATTGGGGTATGGTCCGTCAAATGCCATAACGATATACTTTGAGACAGACTATAACTTCTTATGATTTTCGACTTTTTGAAGCAATTCAATACATTTTGTGTTGAGGTGCTTTTGTCAAACAAAAATGAACAAATTATAGTATTCTACTTTTTAAATAAACAAATGGAAATGGCACTTATCCACTGACAGAAAATCCAAAGAAGATCAATATCCGGATTAGCTCTGCTTGGTATACTATTTACTTCGCACTGATTCGATATGTAATATTGAAAGTTAACTGCAGTAGGTTGTGTCGATCAGGCATTGTGAATATGTGTGGTTAGCGGCTTATATTTATAATTCCATAATAATTCAACAGTTTTTTACTCATACTTAGAGTTTTCTATTTTTCCACTTTTACTAAATGGTGGGACTCTTGGCCTGTTTTTGCATTAAAATGTAGAATTTTTGTTCATATGTGGATTGTTTTGTCCTGTCCACTTATACCCGAGGTATCCTTGCTTTGCACCCTTGAAAAAAAAATACATTTTCTTAAAGCTCGGCCCTTGCAAATAAATAGAAATAATTTTATTTAGTTTATAGTTATTATTCTTTAGAAATTTGTAAAGTTTTTTATGTACACAATTCCAATGTTTTAACTTCTTACTGAATGTTAAGAAAAAATAATGATATGCTGCTAGAGATTACGAAGAAAAATGATATAAAACGTCTTTTGAAAAGTCCGCATCATATCAGATTTTTTTTTTCGGTCGATCACAAAATATCCATTTTCTGGAGAATTTTTTGGCCACAAAGGAAAAATACCTTTGACGAACTCATTTGTCACTTTTCTAGTCCCATTTGTCACTTTGCAGATCCACGACATGAGAAATAAGCTGCTAATCTAGAGCATGGCCGTGTCAAATCCATGTTAAGCGGATAAATAGACCTGTTTTTAATTAATAAAATATGGATTATTTAGATTTTAAAGAAGAAAATGAAATTCCTCAAAAAATTTTGGAAGCGGCTGCATAGCAGCCGCAAAAATCTAAACTGCGGTACAAGAAAGCTTACGATACATTTGAAAATTGGTGCCTGTTAAAAAGCGTTAAACATGTGAGTGGAAATGATTATAATTGCGTTTGCGTTTTTGGATCACTTAGGTTAAAATTTTCCAGTTCTAAATTTGATATTTCCCAAAAACAACGAAAAAGGGTAAAAATTTTTAAAAAAATACTATTGGCAAGTAAGTAAGTTAGTAACAAATACGTTAATGTGGGTTTGGTAAGTAGATTTACAAAGTTTGCCCAAAAATAGTGAAAAAATCATACTTATCGTAGGTAGCTCAGAACTTGTACAGAGGCACAAAATTGCATAAGAAGGCAACTCTTTCCCATTATAGTCCAGGAAAGTTAGAAAATAATTTGAAAATGTTTAAGGCCAGCAGATATCAAGATGCGGTTTTCTGCATTGTGTTTAGAAAGCTCCCTGGAAAAAAGGTTATATGGTGTGGTTATGCCATTTTTCGAAAAATGCATTCCGGTGCAATAAATGCATTTTGCAATTGCATAATTATACTTGCAATATTATAAGAACGACTGGAAAAAATCGTTACTTGAAAGTTTTCAGAGATGCCGAATTTAATTCTGGCATTAGAATTACCCGGCAGCGTACGTGAAAATCAGCCGAAAATGGTTACTCTAGGGTGTTCAGGGATGCCGAATTTAAATCCGGCATTAAAATTACCAGTGGTGGCTTGGGTTGGCTCTGCGGGGGTGATTGGGAAGGGGGGAGAAATTGCAGCGTCCATAAAAATTAGCCAAAAAGCGTTACTCGGTGATTTTCAGGGATGCCGAATTTAATTCTGGCATTAGAATTACCAAAGGGCGCTCAGGGGTGGCTCTGCGGGGGTGCCCGTGGGGTGATTGGGGAAGAGATTGCAGCGTCCATGAAAGTCAACATCAGTTACTCGGGGGTTTTTGGGGATGCCGAATTCAATTCTGACATTAAAATTACCCGGTGGCACTCGGGGGTGGCTCTGCGGAGATAGGTAATGAAGAAAGTGAAAAATCACCCCTTCAGAGCAACCCTCGAGCGCCCACGGAAAATTCTTATGCCAGAATTGAACTCGGCATCCCCGAAAACCCCGAGTAACGATTTTTGGCTAATTTTCATAGACGCTGCAATTTCCCCCACGAATCACCCCCACAGAGCCACCCCCGAGCGCCCACGGGTAGTTTTAATGCTAGATTTATATTCGGCATCACCGAAAACCCCCGAGTAATGATTTTTTAGCGATTTTTTCGAGTTTTCAGTCGTTCTTATAATATTGCACCGCTTCTCGATATCTGCTGGCCTTAAAAATTTCTTTATTTCGGTCGGTCTGGATCTAAATGCTCTGGACTAATCGTTTTTTTAATTTCCCCAAATAGTGACATTTTTGACATATTTTAGAAAAAAACTTAATTGTGGCCAGATGCCATTTTAACGCGCGAGTCGGCATGATATTTAATCGAATTTGAAATAGAAAAAAAACTCCAAACTCAAATTTATTTAAATTTATTAATTATTAAACAATTTCTTACATAATAAAATATGTACTTTTTGAAAAACGCTGTATATAAAAGTTTGTAATACATTTTTATTTAGTTTTGGTAATTTTTAATAAAATAAAAATAAAAGCAAGATAATATATTATTTTAATTATTTATGTTAAAAACTATATGGAAAAAGAGTGCTGTATTTTTGAAAAAAGTAATTCTCATATTTTTTTCATATAAAACTGTAAGGAGATGCGTGATGGGTAAAGATCATTGACACGCTATTTGGCCACCCTGTGCTGATTAATCATAAATCTACTGTACTTATCACAACTAAAATATTGCTATATTAATAACAATCTATACTTATACGCTACAGTTTTGTATAATATACTGCATCAAACTTGAACAAAAGCTTGCAATTTCAAATTACCATTAAAGCGCATTCTTGTCACCGCATGCAATGTCGCACGCCGTTCCGAATGAATAACTGCTCCTCTTGTCACTTTACCAAAGCGTACTTCCATCACACATGTTATTACTCTTCACGACATTTTTGCAAAAGACATACAATAGTCCATTTATTACGTCATAGACGGTAGAAGTCGGTAGTACTTAGGTCTGGACTGCGCGGTGGCATTAACAATGGAATTTGTTGCCGACAATTAAGAAAAACGTCATTTTGAGACTATAAATCAATCAATTTCGAAAGGTGGCAGCACTGAAGTGGTTGGAATTGGTTTATAACAATAAAGAAAATAGCTTCTACGAAAATCATTGGATAGTAAGTACTTAAGTTTTGGTACAGGATATTTCAAAAATTTATAACAAACCATTTATAACAAACCAGTCTGCTACGATTGCACTTTCCGCCTGAAATTAGCTTAAAAAATATTTACCAAAACTTATAATTAAACCAAAATTTAATAATTATTTTTTAAGTTATTTAAAATTTAAGTATAAATTTGTTGCGAGAGGTACATTTATTATTTTCAAAATGGAAAGGATGGTAGGTTAGTTGTAAATTAAGGTTTTTCTGTACTTATCTTAGCAAAGGTAACCATGTATTATCTAGATGCACTGTAGTGCAGCAGCCAAATTTCGGTGCACTACTGCACGAATGTCTACATGATAGGTTTCAGCATGTTTTTGCCCCTATGACAACTTCATTATCGTTTCACACAAAGGTATGAGATTTGGTATGTAAACTCACACAAGTATTCTTATTACCTGTAAAAAAATTAAAAAAGTTAAATTTTGTAAATTCTGAGATATTCGATTTTACTTACTCACTCACTCACTCATTGGCTGATCAAAATTATGAGGTACTTCCCGAAAAAGTAAAAACTTGAAATTTAATAGGTAAGTAGGTTTTAGAACACAAATAAAGGAAACATTCTAAAAATTGCATATTTTTACTCGAAACGCCCCAAAAAAGGGGGAGTAATATCGTATATTTAGGAGGTACTTTAAAAGTTGGAGTCTGGTTAAACCAGACTTTCTAGGATCATAACTGTTTCAAGATTGAAAATGCAAGCAAGATTTTATTCCAACTATTAACTTTAGAGAAAAAAGACAATATACCAAAAACACTTATATAAAATAAGGGCCAAGTTCCTATCCAAAAATCTCGGCCTCTTTAGGTACTGACATCTAAAATTTAACCAAGTTCTTTTTTAAACTAAAACAGTTTTTACTGATCTGTCTGTATAACTGCAAAAAAAAACATTTATTTTTCCAGCAAAAAACTTGCCAAGTCAAAAAAGACCCTGGACTAAATGCCAAAATTTTTGAACAGGAAAGTTGATTGAGAAACGTAATTCTTTACCATAAGTAGTTGCCGAAAAACTCTGGTATCGGCTAAATATGAACTGCTACCCAATAGGTGCTAATAAAGGTTTGGATGCTTTGTATATTGACGATTGCTAAATGAGACACTACGAATTAGGTAAATATACACAAGTTTTATTTTTGCAATAACTTACATGCATCTACTTTACAAATTTCGATACGAAAATGGACGTATCACCAACCCAATTTAACGTTTATGATAACACAGGTTCTGAAAAAGTAAAAAAAATTCTCTTGACAAATTTTTCTTAAATTTAATTAAATTTTTTAAAATCACTTTTTTACTTGGCACTGGTATCCGTAATTATTTTATCAAGAGGTGGAAAAGATTTAAACAATTATCTAAAGACAATATAATCTGTTTACAACTGTATTAACGCTTAATTTTACTAACAAAAATGTGAGGGAAAAGTTACAAAACTTGTTTAAAAAATCGAAGAAATAAATTTATCTAGAAATTTATTTAGATTTTACTAGACACCACGTCGTTCGGAGTTTATAAGGTGTAAATCTATCGACTTTACGACACAATTAGAGATATATTTTTATCACTTTAAAAATTAAAATGTCCAAAGTCAAAATATATGTCAATCTAACATTTACTTTAGCTCTAGTAGCTGAGAGAGATGCATATTTTTGTACAAACAATTGTATACAATTTTAATTGTTTACGGAAATACATGTGCTAGCCAAATTCCTTGAACTAACACATAGAAAGTAGTATAAATCACTACCATGGAAAACTGACATTTCCATCAATTATTTGATTAGAAGAACATTGTCGGCGGATTTCTCCAAAAATACGAAAGAAATTAGAGAACTTTCCAATTACGACCCGACCGCGAGCTCACATGTAATTGTACTGCGATCTTCCGACGCACCGACCTTGCCATCCGACCCCTTCTTCTTTTTTTTATTTTATGCGCTTGTTATCTAGCGGGTAAAATCCCGAAACTTTATTGGATACGCTACGTCAACACGAGTTTACGAAAACATGTCGATGTGTTTGCGTTGCCTAGCGACGGGCAGCTTCTTTGTTTCGTTGTTTTTAGATTGATAAAGGAATTTTTAAAAATGATTTGAATTTATTAAGGCGGTGTTGTGACGACTAAAGGGAACTTAACTGTTTTAATTTATATTATTTTATTTTTTAAAAATCTAGAAGAAATGTTTGCGCACCTGTGGCTATAGAAAAAATAGCTTTCAGGTTGCAAGATGTGTTTCTACAACATAAGTGTTTTTGGTTTTATGACTTAAATTACTGGATATTGAGACCACACAACTAAGCTTTCATATTAATAAGAATTGCTGAAATTTTTAAATGTTTTTCGATTTATTTTTAAAATAGTATTGTTAAAAAAAATAATCTGAAATTACGCCTTTTCTCCATTTTTTGCTGGTTTGACCCCCCAATTTAAACTTCAGATTCGTGTTCAGCGGAAAAAAATTCGCCAGAAAATCCTAGTCTGACACCCAGCACACACTTTTTTTGTGGGCCTATGTTATTCGTCTTTTTATTACTGTAACAAAACTCTTTATACTTAAAAATTATTTTCCACTTTTTAGTTCGGTTTGCTATAAAAAGCGTGTTTTTTTTTTAGTTTTTCTTAAACTATATTTTATTTTAGATCCCAGTACATAAAAAGGGCGAGATTTTCGAATAGAAATTTGGTCCTTATTTTGCATAAGCATTTTTGGTATGATTTAT
The DNA here is from genome assembly GCA_019359885.1 of Listronotus oregonensis. Classification (NCBI taxonomy): domain Eukaryota; kingdom Metazoa; phylum Arthropoda; class Insecta; order Coleoptera; family Curculionidae; genus Listronotus; species Listronotus oregonensis. The sequence goes on along the minus strand of JAHBCN010002456.1, from coordinate 56,740 downwards.
ATTACCGAAACTTCTAAATATATTTTTCTATTTACTGTCTAAGTAGTACGTCCACTAAAAACGATTTTAGGTTTTAACGCCGTAAAACATCCCAAAGACCTTAGTTGAAACGTACCGAACAATGTCATTTACTTTTTACTCGTAGAACTTAAAGACAATTTCAGAATTTATGAATAATAATTAGCGACTGAGCCATATTCCGTCGATTTTTTGTTCATTTAATTTTAACGAACTTATGCAAAACCTGAGGTTGTAGGTAAAGTCGTATTATAGTGTATGGGACAAGGAAAATATCGATCAGAGGCGTAGACGCTGAACAAGGTTTGAGCTAATAAAAAGGTTTAATTTTTCTTAAAAGAAGCCCTATATCTAAATTACATATTTTTATAAAAACATTGCTCTTTTAAAACAGTGAAAGATACAGGAACCACTGATAATACTTTTGGACTTTAAAAACAATATTTTGGGGTTACGGTTTGCATGGTCTGACCATTTACCAAATTTTATTTAAATCGATGTTATACATGGTTAGTTACAGTGAAATTGGGAGAAATAACCACCAATGAAGTACGTTTTATTAGAATGTTGGATTAAAATATTATTAATTATTATTCTTCAGATTTAAAATATATGTCATTATTTGGAGTTATAGATGGTTAATTTAAACTATGGCATTTAAAAAAAATATTTGTATAACTAAACGACTTAACGAATCTAACTTAGGAAATTTTGACAAAAGAATAATGGATATCGCAATAAAATATATTCTTTTAAAGTATCAAAAGATACAAATTTATATTTTTATTGCTATAGTTACTTGGTTATCATAACGATTTTCAAGTAAAATTAAAAAAAATAAAAAAAAATAAAAGAAAAAACTACTTTGTAAAAACTATTTCACATAACCGCCGCCCCTCTCTACCTATTTTGTCAAAATTCCTTAACAGTTGGATATTCCTTGAAGAAAAGTGATAAAGAGGGATAATTTTTTTATTACATGGATTTCAATATTTTGAACAGTTTATCTTTATAACATTTTGCTCTAATTTTCCTTATAAAGGTACTTTATTTTTCCAAATTTCGTTTTAATTGACCATGCATCATACTAATTTGAGTAAAATTTTGTGAATTGTTAATTCAGACTATGCAGACCATAACCATTTGTCCAATTCGAGCATCTATCCCCGGGACACACACAAAGAAAGATTTCCTATAGTCAAAATATGCCTTATAATTAATTGACCTTATATAACAAATTTTGGCCAAATATCCAAGATAATTTTAAAAATATTCTAAAAAAAAAATAGGGAAAAAATTATAAAAAATTAAGCAGATTCTCATCTTTAGAACAAATCATTTGCAGAACTATGTTTATATAAAAGTTTTGTTCTAATTTTAATTGTAGAATATATCTTTAAGCGATATCATATGTTTTTCTCACCTTCAAGATATATATATATATATATATATATATATATATATATATATATATATATATATATATATATATATATATATATATATATATATATATATATATATATATATATATATATATATATATATATATATATATATATATATATATATATATATATATATTATATATATATATATATATATATAATATATATATATATATATATATATATATATATATATATATAGATATATATATATATATATATATATATATATATATATATATATATATATATATATATATATATATATATATATTATTATATATATTATATATATATATATATATATATATATATATATATATATATATATATGTTTGATCCTTTTTTGGTATGAGGTTTTCTTAATGATTTAAACAACCAAAATTTTGGAGGGTTTTCTCAAAAGATTATTTTTATTTATTTTTTTTCCAATCTTAAAAATAATCGTTACAAAAAATGGTACTATTAGAATGACAACCTAAATAATACAGATATATAGGACAATTTTTATTTGTAAATACTATACGGTCTTAAATTATTTTTTTTCCATAATACTAACGATAACAAAACAAATATTAACAAGTACACATTAACACATACATTATAAAACATAGAACAATTAATTTTATTACTGTTTTTTAATCAAAAAAATATACGTACCCTGAAGAAAACATCATATTGTTTACATTATCAACAACTGTTGGTAGCAGGAAGGATATAAGTATTTTAATTTTATGTTTTTTTTTACTAAACAAATTTATAAAAAGGAAACCATCTATAAATGCCTATACTATACAGATAGTTTCCTTTTTTAAAATCTAAATTTTAAAAATTATAAAATTATTTTGCTACAAAGGACTTTAAAATTTTGATAATGTAACAATATGATGTTTGCTTCAGGGTACGTATATTTTTTTATTAAAAAGCAGTAATAAAATAATTGTTCTATATTTTATAATGTATGTGTTAATGTGTAATTGTTAATATTTGTTTTGTTATTGTTAGTAATATGGAAAAAAAAATTTAAGACCGTATAGTATTTACAAATGTAAATTGTCCTATATATCTGTATTATTTAGGTTGTCATCCTAATAGTACCATTTTTTGTAGAGAATATTTTTAAGATTGGAAAAAAAATTAATAAAAGAAATCTTTTGAGAAAGCCCTCCATGTAGGAGCGAAACGTCAAGTAAAATTTTGGTTGTTTAAATCATTAAGAAAACCTCATATCCAAGAAAGAATCAAACTTATTTATAATAAATGGTTTAAGAAAATTTTGAAAATTTACCTAAAATATTCTTGTTTTGTACACTAAATTATTTAATCAATTTTATGCTTCTCAATTCATACGCCGACCATTGTGATGACTCAAATAACCAGTCAAACAAATTAGTCTAGTCGAAAAGTGTGTTTCCTACGAAAAATAACACTGTCTAACAGAAAAATCCTCCCTATAAAAAAATCGTGTGATTTGTAATATTTGGACTTATACTAATATACAACTAACCCTCAAATGTTTTTATTAGCCTCAGATTTCTCGGAAGGGTCTAGTAGAGGGGTAATAAATGGGCGACCCATTATTATGGACAGGTAGGTGGATCTATGCTTGAAATATCCCTTTAGTCGTTATTTTATAATCATTTAGTAAACATCTGTTGATTTTTCGATTAGATAGATCTACGTGTAAGAAAAATGTCGACGCGAATTTGTGTTAATAAAGCTGATAAATTCTGTTATATTTGTGGCGAAGTTACCGCGAAGGCGTACCAAAAACCGATATCTTCACTAGTAAAAAAGGCTTATGAACTGTACTTTGGATGTAAAGTTGGCGATCAAGATAAGTCCTGGGCCCCAAAAGTGTGTTGCAGTTCGTGTTCGAGAACATTGACGGGATGGCTAAAAGGTACGCATAAATCTATGCCATTTGCAGTTCCAATGGTTTGGAGGGAACCTCGTAATCACTAGCAAAACTAAGCGTAGCATTCAGTATCCCAATGTTCCGTCTGCAATGCGACCAGTACCCCATGACAATTCATTACCCATTCCCCAACCACCTGAGAGTTACACGCTTGATTCGGATTCAGACTCTCGAAGTACTTCGCCAGAAGCCGGACCAAGCTACATCCCTAGTTCCATTGATTTGCCCGATACACCTCATTTAATCACTCAAGGTGAATTGAATGACCTTGTTCGTGACTTGGACCTCCCGAAAACAAAAGAGGAACTTCTCGGATCCCGCCTGCAGCAGTGGAACCTCTTGGAAAAAGGAGTTAAGGTGTCCATCTACAGAAAAAGGGAATCTACTCTCACAAATTTTTTTGCAGCAGACGGTGATTTAGTATTTTGCCATGATATTCCTGGCCTAATGGTCGAACTGAACTTACCATATACGCCCGATAAATGGAGACTATTCATAGATTCGTCTAAAACAAGTCTAAAAGCTGTTTTACTTTATAATGGAAATGAACATCCATCCGTTCCTATAGCTCATTCGGTAAATATGAAAGAAACATATGACAATCTGAAGATGATACTCAGATGTATAAAGTACGAAGATCACAAATGGAATATATGTGCAGATTTGAAAGTGGTAGCGTTATTGTCAGGATACACAAAATACTGCTGCTTTTTGTGTGAGTGGGACAGCCGTGCAAGAGACAAACATTATAAAATAAAGGTTTGGCCTCCACGTGAAAAAATAGAAGTTGGAGTTAAAAATTTGACCCGAGAACCGTTAGTTCAGAAAGAAAAAATATATTTACCTCCACTTCACATAAAGTTAGGATTGATCAAAAATTTTGTAAAAGCACTGGATAAAACGGAAATGCTTTCAACTATTTAAAAGAGAAATTTCCACGTATAAGTGAAGCCAAAATTAAAGAAGGAATTTTTGTTGGTCCCCAAATTAGGCAACTCTTTAAAGATGCCAACTTCACGGACATTTTAAGTGACCATGAAAGACGGGCATGGAATGCATTTGAAAGTGTTTGAAAAATTTTCTTGGAAACACCAAGTCAGAAAATTATCGTGAACTCGTGGAAGAACTGCTCACGGCCTATCATATTTTAAAATCAACATGTCCATAAAACTTCACTTTCTCCATTCCCATTTGGACTTTTTCCTGAAAATCTAGGAGCTATATCGGACGAGCATGGGAACGATTTACCAAGACATCGCATCGATAGAGAAAAATATACTGGAAAGTGGAGCCCGAATATGTTAGCCGACTATGCTAGACCCTAATACGACACATCCAGTCTTTCTTATAAAAGGAAGAGTTCAAGGAAATGAATATTAAAATAAAATAACACTTGAAAATGTTTATACTGAACATAAATTAACTGTTACTAAAATGTATCATACCTTTTTATTTTTTAAATTAATAAATCAGTATTAAAGTGAGTTTTTATTGAATTTTGCTTAATATCAAAACATGTGTCTCTCCCTCATTATTGAAGGCTGATATCGAAAATCTGAAGCCAGATCTGGATTCAGCAGGCCAAAATATATAAAATCCAGCCACAATCATTCCAGGGAGGCAAAAAAAGTTTTAGAATGTTGGTCAGTGTAATTAGAAGGCTTCGAAAAATATGAGCGATAGCTCATTTGACGCGGAATGCAAATCTGAGAATGGCGTTTTGAGGATTTTTTATGCCAATAAAAATTGCAATTGTTATTAACAAAAAAATTAAATATAGAAAAGCAATTTTGGATTTTAATGATAACTCAAAAACCTTAAGAGATAGCGGAAATCGCAAAAAAGATCCCTGAAGAGGAGAAAATTTCCCCGAATCCCAACTCCCAAATTTCTTTTTCCATTATTTATAATTTTAATTTAACGCAAAAAAATGGGCCTCCGTGTGAAGTTGTTGGTTGCGCGCTCGGCTTTAAAACCGAGTACGTCACACTAAATAATTTTTTTAGGGTATTAAATATTTATTAAACATTTTTGGTTTATTCAGAACAATTTAAAGAATTTATTCCTGTCAAAAATTTAACTTAAAGTTAATTTTTCAATAAGCTAGACAATTGTTAATTAACAAAATTGTGTTAAGCTTTCGTCATCATTATACATTAAAAAAATGCTTAAATAATTGTCGTTTAAATTTTTCGCGTCGTGGAGCCCTTCTTATATACATACCTAACAAGATCACGCCATTAAAGTTTTAAAAAAAATAATGCTTAGTTTATAATAACTTTGACAATATTACTCTGATTTTCAATTTTTTGTTAATGTTATCAAATTATTATAATATAATAAAAACATATTATAAACAAATGATAAAATTTTCTAAAACTTTTATGGTATTATCTTGTTAAGCATTTTTTTTAATGTACAATGAGGACAAAAGGTCGAAACAATTTTGTTATTTGACATTTGTCTAACTTAATGAAAAACTAACTTCAAGTTAAATTTTTACCGTAAATAAATTCTTTGAAGTGTTCTGAATACACCATAATTTTTTAAAAAATTTAATTTATATTTAATACCCTAAAAAAATATTTAGTGTTACGTACTCAGTTTTGACGCCGAGCGCGCAACCAAAAACGTCGCACGGAGGCCCATTTTTAACGTTAAATTAAAATTATAAATAATGGAGATAGAACTCCGGGAGTTGGGATTTTTTTTATCGGAAATTTCCCTCTTCAAGGATCTTTTTTGCAATTTGCGCTATCTCTTATGGTTTTTGAGTTATTATAAAAAATCGAAATATTTTATAATAACTCAATACGAAAACATATACGAAATATATATTTATATTTCGTTTTTTGTTAATAATTATTGTAATTTTTATGGGCAGAAAAAAATCCTCAAAACGCCTTTCTCAGATTTGAATTCCGCGTCGAATGAGCTATCTCCCATATTTTTCGAAGCCTTGTAACTATTTTTTGCTGATAACACTTCTTGACTAGACCTATTTATTTGACTGGTTATTTGGGTCGTCACAAAGGTCGATGTACGAAACGAGAAGCATGAAATTGACTAAATAATTCGTTACACAAAACGAGAATATTTTAGGTAAATTTCTGAAGTGTACAAAACAAGAATAAATCAAGGATAATATGTCGTTGAAATTGCCTGGTAAATAGGAAAAAGTGTTTTTAAGATTCACCCACCTAACCATTTCTATCGTGAGTATTTAGTTTAGTTTATTCTGTAACAAGTAAATCAAATACGGAAATAACTAGCTATGACAAATTGACTACGCCCCTGAAAGATGTCTCTCCATACCCGCAAAAGTTAATTAGTAATATAATGCGTATGAAAATTGCAACAACAATGCATTTAGAATGTTTTGCGAACAAAACCGGCAAGCAGAAAGCAGTATAACCACAATTATTCATATCCCGAGGCTGCAATTATGAACAATATGCCCAAGCTATAAAATCGAGATGCGAGCATAAGAACCAATAGAAATTTTGTTTTGCAAAAGATGCTCCACTCCCAGATCAGGTGTATATGTGAATTTTATAGCGAAAACACTATTGAATAATTGCTTCCTAAATATCTATTTAACATTGTAGGATAAATTATTGCCTTCGGGTTAGAGGTGTTAACTGTTCGCCATCGCAGATTAGTGGGAGACATAATCCTCTTGCCCGTGAATATTTTAACGTATAACAAATTTTATGTAACCTGTTCGTTGGAGTAATGTACAGGATCATCCAACGACGACTAAATATAGCAATTTTGTAAATTTTTCCTATAGAATCTGAAAAAAATATTTGGGAGAGTAATTTGAATTAAAATGATAAATATACGACATAAACATTTTCTTTAAGAGGACACCCTTTTTATTGTTTTTTTTTAAGCATATTATTTCTTTTATGACACTTTTTTATAAAAAGGATATCGCCTTAATTTTTGGTAATAAAAATAATTTTATGCTTTACTTTTATTAGTTTATAAATACATTAAAAGTAGTAATAAACGGAGGTAGTATGGGATCCGAATTAAAGGCATTCACCCATCTGCCAAACGGATGAAATTGTTGTTTATATAATAAAAATATTATTGTTTTATTAAATATAGCATGTACAGGGTGGCCCGTTTATCTTGGGACAGTACCTTATCCTATAAAATATACATGATACAGAAAAGAGTTTTATATAAAAGTTTCTTAGTTTAATTTATATTTTAACAATATTTTACTTTTGTGTATACAGGGTACTCCATTTTTCGTCGACATGCATCAACTTTCTTAATTTAAATGAGACACCCTACATATTATTGCATCTTTTAATTTTGCGTAAAGTTCTAGACATAATTTATATGTAATGTCCTATACTTTAATCTTACCGTTTTTGACATATTTTAAATTTTATATAAAAAATGACGTGTGCGGATCCCAAAATAATTTATCAATTTTCCGTATAAGGAAGCATTTATTATTAAATTTTATTTAAATTTCTTATTGAAAAGAACCTATTTTAAGAGATTTTCATAAAATTTTAATGACTGTTTATACAGGGCATTCAAAAAATAAGATTAAAAATGAAATTGAGAAAACTGCCAAAAACCAATTTTTTTAAATGGAAACCCCCAAATTTTAAACTTTTATCTTATTTAGCTTTAAAAATAAGGGTGAGTTTATGTAAAGTTGCTTATTCCAAAATTTTCTAGTTTTCGAAATGTTGGAAATATAATATTTTTCTATGGCAAAAATGCTATGGTCTGCTATATGGCTTTTAAGTTTTATTAATAGTTGGCCATGACAGCGTTTAAAAAACAATCAAATACTATAGAATGTATAAAGTATGACAGAATAAAATGAAATAAATTAAAGACTGAAATTAGTCAATTAATTTTTGCATTTAACTTTTTGCTTCATCTCCTGTATATTTTTTGAGATAAAGAAGTATCCGAAATAAGCGGTCCATGGTTTAAACAAGCAGATTTTTTTAACACATAGTTACATTCTGTAGTACTTAATTGTTTTTTAAACGCTGCCATGGCCAACTATTAATAAAACTTAAAAACCATAGACTATAGCACTTTAGCAATAGAAAAATATTATGTTGCCAATACTTCGAAAACTACTAAATTTTCGAATAAGCAACTTTACAGAAACTCACCTTTATTTTTAATTCTAAATAAGATAAAAGTATAAAATATGGAGGTTCCATATGAAAAAATTGATTTTTGGCAGTTTTCTCAATTTCATTTTTAATCTTATTTTTTGAATGCCCTGCATAAACAGTTACCAAAATATTATAAAAATATCTTAAAGTAGGTTCTTTTCAATAAGAAATCTAATTGAAATAAAATAATAAAGGCTTCCTTGTACGAAAAATTGATAATTATTTTAGGATAAAATTTAAAAAATGTCAGAAACGGCAAGACTTAAGTGTAGGACATTATATATGAAATATGTCTAGAATTATAGGGTCTCATTTAAATTAAGAAAGTTGATACGTGTCCACGAACAATGAAGTACCCTGTATATACAAAAGTAAAATATTATTAAAACATAAATTAAACTAAGAAACTCTTATAAAAAAACTTTTTTCTATATCTTGTATATTTTGTGAGATAGGGTAGAGTCTCAAGATAAACGGGCCACCCTGTACTCAAATGTATTATGAATAGCCGGTCTAAAAAATTATTGTTTAAGGCTTTAGTTGATTTTTAAAGATTTTTTTATAAATTGTGATACTCCGTGTATAATGTCAATTCTTATTTTTTTATTCTAAATGACATTACTGATACTTTTTTAAAATCTTATAATTAAAAAAATAAATAATTTGTTTAATTAAAAGTGTTTAATATTTTCAAAGACTTTCTTTATGAAATAAAAAATAGTGTTATATTAGAATATATAAGAAAATATATAAACTAAAAGATATTATTTAATTTTCGTCGACAACGCTAGCTTCAGATTTCGTTGCAATAGATAATTTGGAAAAAAAGTTTTAACACAGATGCAATTCCTAGCTTATTTAAAGGCACTTAAACGCAAGACAATATAAAGAAAAATAAGCCGGAATGCAACTTCCCACAGTTCGGATTTTTGGATTTAAATGATGAAAAATTTTACTTTCGAGTTTTTTTGCGGCAAATGGTCGTAATTAAAAGTCATTTAAAACAAAAATTAGCCAAATCCGCCGAGCGCATTTAAAAAAAATGGAAAAAATGGCAAAAATACGAAAAATTCGTACTTTAATCGACACATTACATTTTTGCGTATATCAATGATTCTGTGTAGCGAATATTTTGGCTAGATTGCTCACTCAGTCTACTTCTTACCCATATACATGGTGCGATTAACATTCTAATCAATTAAATCTTTGTCCAAATTCAAACGAAAATAATTAAAATCAAGCTAAGGATTATAAAAATGCATTAATTTTTCCGTTTTAATCGTTGGATTCACATAAAAAAATCATGGAGATTATTTCACTGCCCGAATTGCATTTGTTATTGGGTGGAGAAGCACATTTGATAAAATACTGATAGATTTTAAGAGTGTAAGCTTGGAGTGGGCTAAAATATGTAATGTAGAAAGGTCTTTTACCGTGAATCTTTAAGTTTTAAAGGCAATGAAGGCAATAAATGCAAAAGACTAATAGATAATGTTAATAAATTATGAACTATATGCGGAATAAGCTGTATTAAATTTGTAAAAGCTTTCGAAGGCTTAAATAAAGAAGTGGATGGTTGTTTTTCATCAAAATTAAAAGATACATTTGAAAATGATATTGAATAATTTAAAAAGTATTATTGTGACCTTGATATATCAATCACACCATTTATTATCATGTAACTTAATTTTGTAAAAATACAGTTGTCTATATATATATATATAATAAATATAATATATATATATATATATATATATATATATATATATATATATATATATACAAATTAAAATGTAAAAATATATCCTCATAGGAATAAGAGTATTTTTTACTTTAAAAAATATGAATTGGTTTATTATTTTATGAGCATACCTCTAATTTTTGATTTACGAAAAAAACACGCAGCTTTACTATTTCGCGTGGCCCTACGTAGCATAGAAATTATAATTTTAAGAATTCATAATAGACATATGCAAAAATATAATGTATCTTGAATTGAAATACGTATTTTTCTCTTTTTTTTTCATTTTTACGCTTTATTTCGGTTTTTTCAATTACGTCTAAAAACATTTGCCGCAAAAAACTCGGAAGTAAAATTTTTCAGCATTTAAATCGAAAAAACCGAACCGTGCTCCTTATAGCTCAAAGAAACTAACAATAATTCAATTTTTTAAGTTACTGGATTTTTATAACGTATAACGTATTATAAAAATGATCTTGCGATAAGTAATTAGTAGCATAAAATTAAGTCTGAAAAATGTTTTTGTTCATATCATATCATGACCGCTATCCAGTCCAAAACGATAGAAAAATAAACAAGTCAGAATGTAATTTCCTACAGCCATAAAAGTTTCACTAATTTTAAAGAAGTGTCAAGCGTATAGAGCAATGACTATTTCTACCACACATTGAAAACTAAAGTGGAAATATGAAAATAATAGATTACCTAAGCAATTTAGTGTCAGAATTTAATTATGATATTTCTTTTTGCCTTTCCAGGTGGGACCTTTATCTCGAGATTTTTTGGCCGTACAGCTTGGACAATTTTTTTTGAGGAGAAAGTTGAATTTTAGATTATTTTTCATCCTATTATCTTGCACTAATTGTGCACCTAAACATGCTGAGGATTGCGAGTCTCTAATTTTGATCTAAATCTCGTTGCATTTTCTTGAGTTGGGCTAGCCAACTTTATAAACGTTTTACATACTAGATTAAATAAAAAATAATTTCCATTTGATTGGCAGATGAAATTGATTTTTTGTGTTTTAAAATTTTAAGTACCTCTAGTTACCCTTTTCTATTTTTTAATTGAAATTGCAAATTTCTTAAATAATTTAAATAAATTCTGTCAATAAAAATAATTATAAAATCTACGTCTATTATAGATATAAATTTAGACGAATAAAGTGACCCATTACTCACTAGTGAGATAAAGTAGTGAGTTATAGATTTTATCTCACTAGTGAGTTATGAACATCAATTTTTTTAAATAAACAATCACCCCTAGTGACAAAACCGCAACTTTCTTCAAAAAATTGCTTTGTTGCAAAAAAATCTACCTGTTATTTAATATGTCACATAATCTGACAAATAGAAATATACTACAGGTATTTTTTTATTTTGAGGATCTTTTCTATGTATCTTACTTCAACTTTATAAATAAATAATATGACAGTTTTGGATTAAATATTGTATGGAACACGAGTGTTTTTACATATAAGTCACTCGGGAAAATAAGCTCTTTTTCTCGCGTGACTTATATGTATAATAACACACTAGTACCATAAATAGCTATTTATTGAAACGTCCAAAAACAGACGCTTTTAAAAAGCAACCAATCAGTAAGATGTCCCATTAAGAAATTACAAATTTTGTATGGTATTTCTTTGGTTTCAATCCAAATAATTTGTGTTTTTCGGGGTTTTACGGCAAAAATACATAAAGGGGCTATCTAATTTTTTTTTGGTAAGGAAATCCACAAATATGGCCTTATTACGTCCTCGTTAAATGTAAAAAAGTTACTAATCTAGACTTATAATAAAATAGAATTATTATTTAATTTCCTATATAAATTTAATTATTTTTATCGTTATTAAAATTTAATTTAATATTTTTTTTATTTAAATATTGTCAAAAGAAAGACGCTGGTAATGTTTTGTTGGTTTTTTTTTAAATGAAAAAGTTGGATATTGCTAATATCTCAAGCAAAGTCTAATAAATAGAATTATTAATAAAACATTTATAAGTTTTTTTAAAATTATTGTTTTTATAATACTAGATGAACTTGTAAACAATTTTAAAAAATCTTTAAAGTATTAATGATACTGGAATTAGATCTTTTTTTTCTATAAAATTATTCGTTTTTCTGTGCCAAATATTTTGTAATAGTTTAAATTTAGAAAAATAAGCTAAAAAATTAATAAATAGACTAAGACAGACTAAACAATTAAAAATGTAAGAAAATAAGTAAACAAATACAATTACTTATACAACAATTCGTTTAAATTTCAATAAAATAATAAATTAGTTTTAGAGAAAAAAAATTTTAATGCTTTTTCTTAATATATCCATATTGGACAAACGAATACCTATCACCTATGTCCATATAATTTAACCTCGCTACGTAGTGCTTATCTTTTTGGATGAATAGAATGACATACATTGTTGAATAGATCGAGAAAACCATTTGTAAAGCACCTGTCTACGGTAAGAACATCTTCGATATTGCAAACTTTATATCCGTTTTATTGCTTTCTGTAGCTACTATAACGGTTTGCTTGATTTGATGGATGATATATTTAGATAAAAATGTGCTTTGCCAAATATGACACTTATCCTATTTGTATTCAAAATTAGTTAAAACTGATGTATTAAGTAAATGTCCATTTTTCTTAAAATACACAAAAAAGGTGGGTGTCGGACTAAGATTTTCTGGCGTATTTTTTTCCGCTGAACACCAATCTGAAGTCAAAATTGGGGTCAAACAAGGAAGTTTAAAGGTGTATGGAAGCCCAATACTGTAGAACAAAGTTGTCCAGGCGTGCAGGGCAGTGGGAATAGGGGGGTTGGCCGCGCGGATTTTGCGCAATGAATAGTAGGTCAGAGCCGGACTTCCATAATTCTTTGTTACTATCTATAAAGTTCACATCATCAAATGTCAAATTCAAGCATTCACTGTTTTTTTTATTTTTGCACAAAATTGTTGGTTATTAAACAATACTACCATAGAATATTTAAAATTATTGTGTAATATTGGATTTTATATTATCTGATATAATATGGAAAGAAGCCTTCTATTTAAATGGTCGATATTTTTGTGAGTTTTGTATTTTTACCAAAAATCTTTGTAAATAAATAAAAACAAATAAATTTCAAACATTGTATGATAGTTTCATGTACTTATCACCAATTTTGTGATAAAAGAAGGGCAAGATAGTGTAAATGAGTTTAATCTAATCCTAAGATTCTGGTTGTACATTAAAAAGTGAAAATTTTTATAACTGCTTTTTAGGCATATACAGACAGAATAACAATGGTTAAAAATGTTTAGTAACCTTTGGTACATAGGTATCCATTGTAACAGTATCTGTTAAATATTATGTGTCTACAGTATGTCGAGCTTAAAAAGTTGACAATGTAAGTTTAAGAAACCAAAAATCTAATTTCTTCTTAAACAAATACAGAAAAAGCAAATAGGAACTTTAGCATAAAATTGTACTTTCTTTCATTCGATTAGAGGGACCTGTATATATTAAAATTTGCCTGGTCTGCCCAGTAATTAATAATTTTGATCCTTTAAAAGAATGTACTAAATTATTAAGCGAAATAAAAGTACCTAAATGTAAACCTTATTTCTTTTTAACAATCCACAGAAATACACAAACATTGTGGAAATCATCTAAAAGATATTTAAGATTGCATTACTTTTCTCACTGCTATTTCCTATAAAATTTTCATTATTTTAATATTCATAATTGATATATTATTATTTTTTCGGTTACCTAACGTTACGTCTCATAAGAAGCACCAATTTAATAAACACTAATCACTAAAATAAGAAGGTTTTTATCACTCCAAAAAACTTCTGCAACCACAAAATATAGATACTCACACAAAGCAAAACAATCGGCGCTAAGGGCACAAACCACAACGAAAATGACGATTGATGAGACGACGACGGTTGACGATACAGCGCGGATATAGTTTCATACGCGCCGCGCGCGCCCTTGCATGAAAAACCTTAGACAACCCAAGACCATTACGGCTCTCATAAAAGTATAATGTGTTGCCTAACTACACACTGATTTATCAGTGTGTAAGTAGGGAACACATTAAATTATTTCGTGGAATTTTGTTATTGCGCAGAATCGGCGGGGCCGACTCTGACAGTTATTTTCATACTGGGCTGGACATTTTTTGACCGAATGGGCCATAGCATTGGGCTTCCATACACCTTTAAACTTCCTTGGGGTCAAACAGCAAAAAATCGGGAAAAACTCAAAAAACTGATACGGTACATTTACCGGTAGCCTGCTACCACGGAATGTTTGGACTACGACTATATAAACTGTAAGAGATACAAAAAAAATCATGGAACAAAAAATAAAGCTTTCTAAATTGTCTATATAAAAAGTATTATAAACATTTTTGACAAAATAAATAATGAAGGAGATATAAACGAAAATGTAATTTTGACAGAAATGTTCAGTCTATAATGGGAAAAAATCATTATTTTTTTATTAATGTAATTTCTTGGATTTTTTTATTTAAATTATCTATTTTATTAATTTAAATCACAAATCATTTAAAACTTGCTTAAAAAATAAAAAATAAAAAAATCTAATTCTTTCCAGGGGTATAAAATCCTGAACATTGGTTTCTTTTATTATTACTTAAAATATATTGAATTTAGACAAAAAAGTTATAAAACTTTAATTAAGGGTCTTGTAAAATACATAGTTTATGTCATATAATGTTTTGTGTATCTTTCATAGTTTTTCAGATATTGACGTTTTAAATCTATTAGTCCTAATCTCACGAAGTTCAGTCGTTGAATACTATTAATAAAAAGTACGGTATCACACTGCGTTAAAATACCTCTTTCCATTAAAATATCGAAGCTAAGTAACTGATGGGGTTTAGTAGTTTGAAGAGTGCCATAGGCAAAAACCGGATGCTGTTGTTTGTAGTTCAGTTTGCATGTAAAACTGTCGATTTGTTTTCTTTGGGATACTCGCCTTTCTATTTTTTGGAAAATGGGACCTCTTCGGTCCAGGTCCCGGGGTATAACGAGCTGACCCTGTTCAGCCCTATTGACCCCTATGAACTTGCAAATCGCCTGCAACAAAAAAGAAGAAAACCCCCCCAAAAAAAACATAAATCAAAAATATTAATCTACGTTTCGGTGGAAAGTCGGCTACCGTTTTCAAATGAAACTAAAATAAAAATTTTAAATAATTTTAATTAAATTACTTAGGAATCTGATAGGTAACATTTTATAAATACATTATATTGACTGGTATATTTATAGTATTCAAAAAGACAAAAACGGTGATATGGTTTGTTAATTAATTTTAAGTTTACCTGAATTTACTTTAACATCAAGCACAGGTAACCATGTATTATTTAAATTACCAAATATTGATGCTACACATTTATCTTTATTTAATAAAATAAATGCTCTTTCCTTTATTTTACATTTTTTGAAACAAGTTTCCTTTGCTAAAATGCTAGAAGCATTCCAGTTTATTATGTGGTTATTATCAAATGCGTGTTCTCAGATTTTTAATTTGTGGAATTCTGTGTTTCTAATGTATGATCTATGTTTCTTTATGCGTTTAACTTATGGTCTGAAAGTTTCACCCATATAAAATTTATTATATTCATAAGGAATCTTATAAATAACATTTTTTGTGTCTTCGTTTATATTGGTGGTTTTGTTTTTGTTACTGGAGATCTGATAGTGTTTTGTGTTTTAAAGATAGTATGAATATTAAATGTATTACCTATTCGTTGAATTTTATTTGACAAGCCAGTAATATATGGAAAAATAGATTTGTAGTAGGTCTATTTTCATTTTGTATACTATACATAAGGTACCAGTCAAATAACCTATTGTCATTTATGACAAAACGTCATAAAAGCTATTAAAATTTCCTAAGTTTTTAGAGCAAAAATTTCTTAAAAATAAGTTTAATTTTTTGTTTTAGTTTCATCTTGAAAACGGTGGCCGAGTTGCCACCGAAACGTAGATTAATATTTTGATTTTTGGGTTTTTTGGGGGTTATCTTGTTTTTTGTTCAGGCGATCTGCAAGTTCATAGAATCAATAGGGCTAAACAGGGCCAGCTCGTTATACCCCGGGACCTAGACCGAAAAGGTCCCATTTTTCAAAAAATAGAAAGGCGAGTATCCCAAAAAATAAAAAACAAACTGAAACATGAATCCGTCACAAAACTATAGAACGTATTTAAAACTGTCGAGTTTAGAGGGCATTACACAGAGGTTAATGGTGGCTAGTCCGGAGGTAGCTGATATGTGTGTTAAAATGTAATTCTTGTCTAGTTTGATCCTTGGATATTAATAAAGAATGTGGAAAAATAAAATAAAATAAATATCTTAAAATCCGGCACCCACGGTGCCTCTTTGGCGATACTCGACAGGGATAAAAAAATAATTTTAAGTCAGGGATCCGATTTATTTTATTGCTAATGTAATTTAATTAATATCTTATTTACTGAATTGCATTGCCAGGCATTGCACCGTTTAAAGTAAGTATAACTCGTTCCTTCCTCCTTTTCATCTACAACGGTAAACCACCGCAATACTCTTGAAATCATAAAGATATAATTCCGGTGATCGGGTTCTTCTAAAAGACTAAAGTGTTAATAAGAAGAATAATGCGTCGGCGAAACTTCAAAGCAATCTACCGAGAGCAAAGTGTACACTAAAACTGTGAACTGATATATTTTACTGCTGAGCTGGACTGTAAATAGAACTGGTAAAATACAAGAGAGAAGTTAAAACAATGAACCGTTTTAATTAGTTAAGTACAGCGTGCATGTTTATACTCATTAATATTTAAAGTAAATTTGGGATTTTTTTCTGAAGGGAGTAATTATTTGGGTACACTGGTTGAATACGTAACACAGAAAACTTTTTTTTTATTCGTAATAGATATTTACGTTATAAGTTCGAAAAATTAACTTTTATAATATGAGTGAGATGTTTACGGACGAGAGCAGATAAAAAAGAGCAGAGCATCTGGAATTTCAAATACATAACAATAACTGTTTTAAATGTGTGTTTCGGACAGGACGAAAGCAGTTGATAACAACACTTAAATGTTTTCATAAATACAATTTTATTATACTGTACGAAGTTTATGTTTTGATATAATAACGTATTTTTAACCTGCTTTGTATATTCACAAAATATTAAATTGTCGGGGGTAATATCACGAGTGCTTAAAAATTACCGATAATGTTCATAAAAGCTTGTTATTTAAGAACGAGTGGAATTTGTATAACAAGCTTTCATGAAAATTATCTGGTTAATTTTTATGCACAAGCGGTATTTAGGGAGAATATTTCTAGAATGGAGAAATATGGAAGTATTATACTATTAAAATGGTTTTTTTGTCATACAATTTTCAAATTCACGCAACATAATTTTAATTAATTACTTTATCTATTTCTTTATCGTGTGTATGACCAAATCGACTCATTTAACTGATTTTGACGTTTTAGTTGACAATACTGTGTTTGTAAGTACGTGGAAATACCACGTTGTCTAGGCAACGTAAAATTTTCTTTGAATTTTTTTGATTTTTAACGTGTCTTATGGAAAAATTTATACATGAGTAAAATATTCTGCTTTAGAAACGGATTTAAAGATTTTTGTTTACTGCTAGAAGCATTGTCAGTACCTACTGATATAAAATTTAAATTTGCTGAAAATATTGCGTTGATATATCCAAGAAACGCAACTGTCAAGGTGAAAAGTCAAACCAGTTAAAAATTAGTGTTATTTTATAATTATTTTTGGTAAAATTGACAAAATGAAAAAAGATGGTGGAAATCTGATTCCTAATAAAATTTTGCCAAAATCTAATAATGAGAAAGAATTTTTGTCCTTTTCTCAAAAAAGCTTTACCGGAGTAGTCCTGTATTTTTTTACTGGACTTAATAATGTAAAAGTTCATTTTTCGGAGTAAAACCATGTACCTAAAAGTGCGTTTAACAGTACAGTATGAAATAAAAGAATTTTCTGTTTTTTGTATAAAGACTGGTAATTTGTCTGCCTAACATAAAAAGACCTACTTAAAAAACAGCCTAGCAAATTATTACCACTCTTGCTTTTTTTCCAGTTTAAAGCTCAAAGATCAGCTACCAGTATGCGAAGTGAACAAAATTAACTCCTGGTGGGTAGGTGCCTCAACTCTGATTTTGAACAAATAAGGCGTTTTCTTGGGGCGCTGATCTCGAATCTAAAAAAAAATTGGGCGGAAACGTTTCGTTTTCAAAATATCCATCATTAAACTTGAAAATCAAACTAACCTCATTTGCACTATATTCCCCCTTCTTTTGTACACAATTTCTGATTTTTACACCAAATTAGCACACAATATTTAATAAAAACCTTTTAAAAACTTGTTTTTATATTTATCTTATACCTTTTTTTATTTAATTGCAAACCTTTACTTTCAAACGCCGCAACCACGGCTGCGGCTTTTCAAAGTGAAATTTTGCATAAACAACATGAAAAAAAGTTTTTAGAAGATTTTTATTAAATATTGTATGCCACCTTAGTGTAAAGATCTAGAATTGTATACAAAAAGAAGGGGGAATATAGTGTGAATGGGGTAAGTTTGATTTTTAGGTTTGATGATGGATATCTCGAAAATGAAACGTTTCCGCCAAAGTTTTTCATATTCGTGATCAGCGCCCCCAAAAACCCCCGTATATCAAATTTGGTCAAAATCTGAGTTGCGGCAACTTTTTAAACAATTATCTATAAAACTGATTATATTAGTAAAAAACCAATATTTTTTCTTGCAGATAATTTAATAAAAAAATTAATTTGGTTTTACTTATTACTTTATTTTTCTATCGTATTTTTAAAATTGAAAAGAAAAATATAAATATTTTTTATAAAAAGTTTAATATGCCTTATTTAAATTTTTATTATAACCTGAAAAATGATAACAAATTAAATATTTTTAAGTTACTACAAAACAAATCATTTTAGCATTAAGTTTTCTCATTCTGTATATTTTAAAAGCTAAAAATAAAAGTTTGTCTATTTGACCATTAAACATATAGCAACAAATATGATTTATAGCGTTGTAGCAAATTTATTTATTACAAAATATCCTTTGGTTACTTGCCAGAGGCTCAAGTATCAGAGTAAAGACTTCTGCACTAACAAAGTGCACAGATCAATTTACACTAACTTGTAGGTGAACTAAAAAAGGAATTAAAACACACCTTTAGAAATCAGAAAACCCATTACCGTTTTTGAAAATAAAATAAAACTAAAATTTTTAATTAAACAATAATCGAAATTAAAAATACTTTTAAGTCTTACTTTAAAAAATTTTGGTAATTCTGAATTTTGAATTTGTGACGTATTATCATAATTTTTAAGGCTATGAGTAATCTTATTTAAAAAATGTCGTAACTCAAAGAATTATAACATTACGTTGTAGTTTTTAGGATTCCGATAATTTTTGAAAACAAAATCCAAATAATTTAATTTTCAATAATTGTTTTATTACCATTTTTAATTTTATTTTATATCTAGAAAACTGTGACCGACTTGCTACCGACACAAAGTTTTTTTCTAATTTTTTAAGGCTTTCCGAGTTTTTTTTAGGTAATTTGTAATTTCGTATAGGTTAATTAAGCTTCTGCACTATGTCTCTACAGTGTGGACCATTTTGGTGGTGCACGTATTGGGGTCTCAGAAACTATGAAAGAAAGAAAATGGATTAAATAAATAAATTAAAAAAACAAATGTTTTAATTTAAGGATGCCATTGGAGTACTTTTAATATTTTTGGTTTATAATATTCAGCGCTTTAACTTCCTTTGTTTTAAATTGTTTTCAAAATCTGTTAATACATTTTTGAGCAATTTTGTATAGAAAAAACCATTATTATATCATATTTAAAATTTCGACTCTTGGGCTATTCCAAATTATCATCAATTCATTTTTCTTATGGACGCTATATTGAATTTTTGTACTTTTTAACCAATAATAAAATCTCTTTTTATTGATGTATAAAAAGTTTAAACTTCCTAAAGCAAAATTAGTTGATTTTATTTCAGTAGGACAGATAGGACACCTTTAAATTTTGTTCTGCTCGGGCACGTTTAAAACGAAATTTATGGAATCTAAACCTCCTTAAACGTTGTCAAACCTCAAAAAAAGAGCTTCAAAAGTGTGTCCTAAGGCCGCGTTTACACCAAAGTCTTCCACTAAGTTTTCCACAGTTGCGGCAATTTGTTGCTTTTTCTACAAAATCCTGGAAATTTTTCTGTCTTCCACTTGTAGAGAGACTAATTTTTCACCAAATTTTGGTGTCGGTAAGGATCAAAAAAAGTTGACAACTTAAAGTAGAGGATTTGTAGCTGCGCGCTTTGCGCAAGCAACTTGTAGAAAACTAGAGGAGAACTGGAGAACTACTGCCTGAACCTTTTGCGCCAATTCTTTGGCAACAAGTTTTCCACTTGTCTCTCTAAATTTGAGAAGATCAACTTTTAGTTTTTTACAAAAAAGCTTTCACTTGTTGCTCTAATTTAAAAAGAGAAACAATTAGTTGACAACTTTTAGTTTTCTACAAACGATCTTTTGTTAACTTTAAGTTGTCAACTTGTCAAATGTAAACACGCCTTAATATTAACAGAAATCCACTTCGACGAGTGACAAGTACGATTTGTAAATAAAATGACGGGTTTGCGTTGCCGAATAAGAATAACATTTTGTTTAATATTTTAAATTGTTTTATTCTTTTGTGAACATATAAATTTTATTGTTCAAAGATAAATAATATTTTTTGTATTTCTTTTATCTATTATATTAAATATTTTTGTTAAATAATATTAAACCATGACAATTCAAGGCAAACTAGAATAAAATTAACCTTTGTGGTATTTATTAGTTTTTCTTTAAAATGTGCAAATTTGTTTAACAAAAACAAAAAAAGGGTTTTTATGGTTAGTTTAAAAATAACAAAATCTAATATGGTGTTAATAAAAAAAGTTTATGATGATTATTTATATTAACCGAAACGTCAAACTTAAAATTTTAATGCAATAATTACTTGCTACATAAAAAGTTTCTTTGCAAATGTTTTGACTGATTTGGAAAAAAATACAAACCATAATTCCTTTTAAACAATCCGTGAACCTAAGGACTTTACTGTATCGTATTTGGTTGGATCTACGTTTTATGGTCAACCTAAATATCTAAAAACCAAGCAGCTACGGTATCTAATATCTTGTTTTTATTTAAGCCCTTGTGGGCTCTCCTAAAAGGGTTTTTTAAACTTTACACGATAAGTTATATGAGGCCTAAGTACTAGACAATTACTAACCGTGCCCGGCGTCGCCTAACTTCACTGATCTTACGAAAAGCGGTGTTCAACTTGATCTTAAGTTAAAAAAAATGTTTTTTATCTTTTAAACTAAAAAATTATTAAAAAATGTCATCATTTTTACATTAAGTGTAGTTCGGCGAATTGTTTTACCTTCAACAAAAATAATAAATAAAATGTTAAAACAATAATTAACTCTGTATCAATTTGGGAGGTAAAATGTTCTATAGATAATAATTAAATCCATATTAATCCTTCAACAACTGGTGTTATGGACACACGTCCCAACTTAAACCCTTTTTGTTCATTTAACCAAATACCCATTGAAACGATAAGGCAGATGATATGATCATTTTAAGTACATGAGTGGGCTTCACTAAACCCAAGTCTGCAATATGCTTCAAATATGTTTTTGTATACTTTGTATCTTTTACAAGACACTGAAATGCCAAACTCTTTTTAGTATATCAGTACAGGTTCGGTTTAAGGGTAAAACCAAACTAAACGTGACTAAGGCATTTTAAACATTTAAAACACCATTGAATTCTATATACCGGAAATCTGAAGTAGAACCTGGCAGTGTCTTACTTAGTCTTAACAACAAAATAGCAAGCAGTTTTGGGGTTGATAAAGGGTTTGTAAAAATAATAGTTTTTAGAATGCAGTACCTATCTTACTCAGATCAAAGTAAGTGGCAGCAACCCGATCTCCCTGGCACGGTTGGAGACATCATCCGGTATACAGATGGTTCCAAAACCGAGCAGGGAACTGAAGCGGGCATGTACGAGTACAGTAAAATAAGAAATTCACAATTCTCCATTCAACTGGAAACACACAATTCTGTATTTTAAACGGAAACGTATGCTTTACTGCACTGTGTAAAAGAAAATAACAGGAGGGCTTATAAGAAAAAAGCAAATCTGCATAATAACAGACAGCCAGGCGTCACTGGGGGCACTAGTAAACCCCAAGGTAACGTCCAAGCTGACATGGGAATGCCAAAGAGAACTGGAAGTCCTGGAAGAACGCAACATGGTAACTCGCCTGTGGGTACCAGAACATTCGGGAATAAAGGGCAACAAAAAAACAGATAAGCTAGCGAGACAGGGATCATCCACACCCTACTTTGGACCAGAACCTGCCCTTGAAGTGACCAAAACCACAGCATGAGGGCAAACCAGAGAATGTATTTGAAACAAACACGAGGAATACTTTGGGAGCCTTAGTAGAATAAGGCATGGAAAAGGCTTCATAAGGGGCCCATCCAAAAGAACAAAGGAAGAACTACTTAGACAAAGTAGGAAAAGACTTCGCATAACGGTAGGGCTGCTAACGGCACGATAACCTAACAGGACACCAGATGGGCTAATACAATGGGGGCCCAAGTTGCAGAATGTGCGACGAGGAGAAAGAAACAGCCCACCATATCCTGTGCGAATGTGAAGCGTTGAATCACAAAAGACAGGCATTATTTGGGCAACCTAAAATAAGCCCACAGGATATATCAACCAACCAGTCTCGGGGTTATACAGACTTGTAGAAGAAACAAGACTAATGGAAGGATTGGTATAAAAGATAATGGGAGATTAGGCACAAAAAGCCCAAGAGGCTGTGCTACCTCCGGTAGTATATTCGATATTATCAATAAAAAAACTAAGTTTCTTCCACTCTACTACAACTGATCTGACGTCTGTAGGGTAAAAGGATTTTTCTTAAAAAACCACTCTTTCTTAGAATTCATAAACTAGGGCAAATACCTTAATATACACATACTGTTGGGCGGTGTTAATTATAGAAATATATAAATATTTTTGAAAATTGGTTGTGGCTGTGTGCACGTAAAAATTTAGGGAATGACGAGACTTTGTATTTCGTGCAAATTTTATTTAAAAATCCTAGCAGAGCGCTTTCGGTAAAACCATCATCAGTGCTATTCGTCGTCAAGCTGGAGCCGTAGCAATTTGAGCCAACAAAACTAGTAGGTGGCTATAGTAAACTATCACATTATTACACAAAATAAAATAAAAGTCAACATTAATATATGTTACATTTTCCCTTATTAAAGGGTGAATTTTCAAAAACTATACCATTTTGTGGAAAGACGAACTTGTTCGTCTTTCCACAAAATCTTTGTGTTGGACTTTTTAAACCACTAAAACACATTTTTTGTTAAGGTGGTTTTTTCAATCGAAAATGATTATAGTATTCATAAATAAAGATATCAATATTTTTTAAAAACCCTGCCCTGTATGAAGATCTAAAGAAACATTAAATAGGATCATTTAAAATTATTCTTTACGCAGATGCTTTAGTGGTCTATTTGCTTCTTTGCCGACACTCTGTGGGATTTTATTGCTTTAGCGATGCCGCTGTTTACCAAACATACAGGTAGTGCTCGCGTTCTTTCTTCAGAGCGAAGTGTTAATGAAAAGAATCATTCGTCGGCGAAGATGAAAGAGACATGCCGATAATGTGCAGAACTGGTGTTTTCTCTGACAGTGCAGGGATATAAAACAAAGGATATATCGACCTTCGGCCAGTTAAAATCTTATAAAAATAGATATGGGAATGTGTGTTCTTATCTGAAAATATTTACTTTACTTTAATAAGGGAGTTAAATATAATTTTATTTATTCTTTTACTGGAGTTGTTCGTTTTTCTGAGATCCCATATAACACACCTTATAATTTTCCTATTTTTGTACTGACCGTAATGTTTAGGTTTTTCCAAAATAGTTATTTATAGTTTTTTAAATTGAATAAAAAATATTCTCGATTCCATTTTTGATAATACATGTCAAATAGAAAAATTGCATTAATTCTCGTGTCTTATCTTTTTTATTACAGTTTAGGACTATAATGAATCTATTATGGTCCTAGAACCATAATAACACCATTAGAGTGCTTAGTAAGAAAAAATGTGTCATTTCGATACTAAAAATAGAATAGACTACTTCTTGTTCTTCCCTGGGAGCCATCCAGATTTATCAGCGGAGGCTGCGCACCCTCTTGAGCTTTTTGTGCCTAATCTCCCATTATCTTTTATACCAATCCTTCCATAAGTCTTGTTCCTTCTACCAGTCTGTATAACCCCGAGACTGGTTGGTTAATATATTCCTGTGGGCTTTCTCTTCCCCCTCGTCGCACATTTGGCAACTTGGGTCCCCATTATATGAGCCTATCTTGTGCAGGTGTCTTCTTAGGCTGAATCTGAATCTGAAGATGAGGAGGGTGATAGATATCACGGCACCTAGGCCTCAGTAGGCCCGTTGTGCTTCCTCCTAAAGGGGACTCCTCACTCAGTACGCCGCCCATCCCACTGATTTAAAGTAGGTGAGAACGTCGCCGAGGGGAATCTCCTTGATGTCGGCTAAGCCGTCTTCTTAGGCTATCGTGCCCTGTTAGCAGCCCTACTGTTGCTTGCATTTTTTTGGATTTTTTTTTGACATGCGAAATCTTTTCTACTTTGTCTGGGTAGTTCTTCCTTCGTTATTTTGGATGGGCTTCTTATAAAGCTTTTTCCATTGGAGTTTTTATAGGGCACATCAAACAACTGTTTCCAGAGTAGTCAAAAAAGTTACTAATGCTATTGCAAGAGTACAAACCAACATTTGTGAAAATCCCGTGCACGAGATTGTTCACATCAACAGATTTACAATATTGCAAATTTCAAAAGTCATGGGTTGTTTAGAGGGAACAAAATAAAAATACAGTCACCAGGTAAGTACTTCCTGAGGAGTACCCCATTGAACAAATAGATGGGCAGATTGAGGAATCAATGTGTGAAAAACTTAAAGAGCATTGTTACCTTAAAACCTGGCAACACATAAAACTGATAACTTTTATCCTTTTCCTAAAAGTCTGGGTTTAATGAAATATAATAAAAATAATAGTTTCAGCAATGCTTTCAGGTTTCCCAAAAGGGTTTTCAAAAGGGGAAACTTGTTCTTTATCTTTTCTCACTTAAATTTTTCAATATGCCTTTCTCATTTGTACCTATGCCATGCAGTCAGAAATTTTATAGTAAACTACCCTTCAGAGTTTTAAAACCAAAAAAAGATGTGAAACAATGGCTTTCATTGGTTAAATATCGTTTTTAATCAAATCAAACTATTTATTTTCATTCAGGTTACAACAACGTTATCAAAAAAATACTATACATTAGATTAGGACTAGAATATTAGGTACTATTATTTATTATATTTTGTAAATAAATAGAGTAATTGTTTTTCTTAGTGGTCAGTTTTTGACCTGTCAGAATTTAACATTGTTAATTTATTCATACAGTATTTATTATGTTTCCATTAGGAGTGTCAACCCCTGGACCATAAAGCATAGTTATCAGTCCTGAAAATCAAAAATCTTTCTGATCCCGGGATTCATACCCTAGTTCCTATTAATTTTTTTAGGTGTGCATTATTATGTATTTATAATGTAGGTGTTTCAAAGATGAACTATTTTTCCAAAGGATTTTTCAGTAGGTGGTGTGACATAATAACTTGAACAATTTTTAGGTGGGAAGACGCCGAGATTTTCCGCAACGAAAATCATATTTTTCATAAATGCACAGGTCATCTGTGATCCAAAATTAAAGATAAGAAAATAGAAAACCCTTTGGGGGGTCGAGGACCAAACCATTTTAATAATAGCAGGATTAGAGCTAAAATAGAAAATGGAGAATTTCCAAATAATCTGTTTTTAAAGGTAGGCCCCATTGTGTTTTTGATTTAGATTTATCAGAAAATAATTTTTAATTAACTATTTTAGGAGACAGGTTATTGAAAAATACTATTTATTAGTTCCTCTCCGGAATCCAGTGACTAGAGCAGAAAGGATGGTATAATGAGTCCCATATCAGAACCCGAAACACGGTGGAAAGACAAATTGGGGTGTGGAAGAGACGCTTTCCCATTTTGGCATATGGCTCTAGATTACAATGAAGAAATAACCGGGGAATATAATAGTAGCTAAAAAAAAGGCAATAATTTGGCAATTGAAAGTAAAAAGAAGATAATCCACTCCACCAGAAGATATAGATGAAGATGAACTAAACTATTTAATTGCCCAGGAAAATATTCAAGTTCATAATGAAGAAGGGATAAGACATAATCCAAATTACAATTTATTAGACAACAGCTTATTAACAATTATTTTGCCCATTTAAAAAAAAATCTATCTGTTTATTTATAAAAAATAACTATCAACATTTAACTTCCAAATTTATAATTTTCATTTAAATTATAAAAAAAAAATAATATTAAAAATTAGATTCTGCATAAGATTCTAAGCATTTTGGCTTTCATGTTCCTATACCTTTTAAATTGTTTGGAAAAAAAAATGAAAATCGAAATTTTTAAAATTTGATTTATTGAACAAAAAATTAAAGATAGCAAACTTTACTTTCCTATCATAAATTTTTAAGGGCTATCCAATGACATTAAAAAGTGAAGGTTAAAAGGTGAATGTTGAACCTTCAGTTAACCTTCACTTTTTATGTCATTGGATAGCTCCTTAAAAGGAAGATAGGAAAGGAAAATCACTTTTCTCTACCTTTTAAATCTTTTGTCAGTAAATCATCACATTTCAAAATTTTGATTTTTTAATTGTTTGTAACTCCAAAAAAACTATTAACTATAGGTAAAATATAAAGCCCATAAATGAATTAGAATCTTTGCAGAATCTAAATAGTGCTAATTTGTGCATAGCCGATATGTTGTTTTAAAAAGTATGTACATACTTAATTAAGAAATAACTTGCAATCAATGTATCTACAACATATACGCTGTCATATTTTTTTTTTTTTTTTTAGTAAATTGTTTATGAATTAATTGCTATTTAGGTATGGTAAATAAACTTGAATTATTATAACAATATTGTTTTATTTGAATGAATTAACACAAGTTTTGAATTCACTTAAAGGTATTTATCTACTTGAAAGTCACCTAATACAGCACAAAAACAGGTATAAATCATAAATATATAAACTAAATATTAATTCTAAATAAACTAAATTGAGACAGACTCCTGAGATCATTTTGTTATTTGGACTAATATGGCACTATTAATAAATTATTATTAACTTTTATAAATAAACATTAAAAAAAAAAAATAACATTTTGAGATAATATTATCATAAATATTCCACATAGTAAAGTTTAAAGCAAAAATTAGTTATTGGATAATAAAGCCTTCTTATAAGCAATATCTAGTTTTAAAAGCTCAATCTTAAGTACTTTTTCTTTTTCTTCTAGCTCTTTTATCTCTTTTTCTTTTCCAAGTGTTTCCAGTTTTAATTTATGTTCTTGTGCCTGAAAATTTGACTGCTCAGTAGCCTGTTCTATGTTTTTTTGAACTAAGGTAAGTCTTTTATCCCAAAATTTTTGTTTTGTTTAGTTTGATCTCTTTCTTCAACACCATCATTTAATATTTCATTATTTTCCTAAAATTAATTGTTTTAAAAGTGTTTAAAAAATAATAGACAGAGGTATTTTAAGTGGTGATTCCCTGTCATAAAATATGAAAGTTTCTATAATCATGGGTTTAGAAATTCATAGTTCAATATTCAGGGTCTTAAAGTTTAAAGTAATGTCATTATTTTAGATTTTGAAAAAATACACGATTTTGTTAAAATTTGATAGTGTTATTTGACAAAAAAGGGCTACTTTTATTGATTGAAATTATGAGTCGCGTAGCGTTTCAGGGGGGACAATATCAAATATTGGCAACAAATGTACACCACTGACTTTTTTCAACTGTAACATTTTTCTCGGATTATACGCATACAACTTTTTTGTTGTTTTCTATCTCATTACTTATTCGAGAAAAAACTGCTTTACCGTGTATATTTGAAATAACAACAACACCCTGTATATTGAAAAATGCATTTTCTGAGCCATGTTTATAGGAACTTTTCATATTTTATGACAAAGAATCATCCCTAAAATATTTCAAAATATTCTGTCTATTAACACCCTGCATATAACATTTTTAAAATTAAAAATGCTGAAATTGTGCTTTAATATATATATATATATATATATATATATATATATATATATATATATATATATATATAATATATATATATATATATATATATATATATATATATATATATATATATATATATATATATATATATATATATATATATATATTATATATATATATATATATATATATATATATATATATATATATATATATATATATATAAAAAAATATTTTATACATTTTAAGCAAAAGTACTTTCAGAAAGGGATAACTTTATTTTTCATTACTATTGTCAGAAAAATTACTGTAATGGAATAAAAAAAAAAATATCCATTGCTAAAAGTACAAGGTCTAAATAAAATTGTTTTACCCATGAACATTTGTATTCATTTTTCGCAGCAACTTCCTTAGCAGGAAATGTCTTTGAGCTTTGGTAGGAACTCAGAAAAACTGTTTTAGGTATTTTCAAATTTTTAAACTGCTGATTTGGAACTTTTGAATCAGCCTCGGTAATATATTCCTAAAAATTGTTATTCTAGGTAGGAAAGTAAAACTAAAAAAAATAGGTTACTACCAAGGGTAAATATATGGGGGAGGATTGCTGATCTCATTTAACTACATATTGGACAAATTTGATTTTTAAATTCCAAGGTCAAATGACGTCAACTTTATCCATATCGGTTCGCCCGTTCCTTTTTTAGTTCGGATCACTTGATGTGTTCAAGTGTACAAGTGGTAGAAAACGTCAAACATAACCTAAAAATGGGCAAAAAAAAATGGATGATCGAGCAACCTTCCCCCGTCTATTTACCTTTGGGGCCACACTGCATAAAAACAATATATTATGTAAAAAAAGCATACAATTAAATCAATTTAACCATGCAAATTTGTAATATTACACATTCAATGAGTATTTTGTTAATTAAAACCGATTTAAAAAACCCATGAAAATCAATTTTTATCCTATTGATTGGTAGAACATGAAAAACACAAAAAGTACATGTAGACACAGATTTTATGCACTTTTGTTTTCTCCCCTCACTTGTGATTTTGCCTCAGTTTGGACCCTTTAGATGAAGTATATTCTTTTAATATGAAAAAAACACCCCAAAAACAATGTAAAATAAAAAAAACCTCATATTTCATGTAAGCCATAAAAGAAAACTGAAACATTGCAAGAGCAAAAAGAAGTTTTTACCTTTGTTAAGACAAAATTTGTGGATTCCATGTCAGGAACATTTTTAACACTTTTTTGTGTCATTAGTAAAAAGTAAAAACCAAAGCAGAGTCATCATCTGTTTTTTTTGCCTTTTTAAAGGTTCATAATCAGCATCACTTATCATATGGAACAACCAAACCTTTTATAGTTTTTTTACTTACAATAGACAAAAAAATTTCATCTGTGTCATCCAGGGGTTTAAAAATTGGGCAGGACCACCAACAGTAAGAAACGTTGTTTTTTGTCTTTCAATTTTCGCCGTAATTCTTTTTCCTATTCTCGTAAAATCTCTTTAATGAATCGGCAATTTTTGTAACATGCTATAGATGCGTTAGCATTAAATTCGCTTTCTATATTTTTCCATACTTGAGCTTTTTTTTCCATACTCACTCGATTGGTTTTCCCTTTTCTTTAATAATCGATGCCTTAGCAGAAAAATTAAAAATTTTAAAAAAAATATCTTTTCTGAAGGCGTAAAATTTTGGGTCTAATAATTTCCATGTTTATATTACAAATAAAAAATTTAGAAAAAATTTTTAAAATTTACAACTTGCAAAATTTATAGGTTATTTTTTAAAAAATTTTTCTTTTAATTTTTTGGCAATCTTATTTTCAAAATTACAAAGTTGTTGTTTCAGATTTGTAATCTAACTTTATGCGGGGGGGCAAACAACGACAGATGATTAGCTGAGCCGATTTGTAAATCAAGATTATCCTTTTTAAAAAGGTGCATACGGTGTTATTCTACTAGGCTCCCCATTTCTGTTTGTTTTGAATCCATTCCCTGGTTTTCCCCGTGCTGTGGTCTTGGTCACTTTAAGGGCAGGTTCTGGTTCAAAGTTGGTGGGGGGATGATCCTCCAGCTCATCCGGGGTTTTTCGATGCTTTCACCGAATGTCCCGGTACCTACAGGAAAGTTACCCCCCTTGCATTCTTCAGGACTTCCAGTTTTTTTTGGCATTCCCATGTCAGCTTGACGTTACCTTTTGGGGGTTTTCTTTGGACCATGGTGACACCTGGCTGTCTGTTATTATGCGATTGCTTGTTTTTATAGCCTCCTGTTATTTTCGGGACAAGAAAGATATATTCTGTTTGAAATATAGAACTGTGTGTTCCTAGTGGAATGGAGAATTGTGAACTTTACCCCACTGCACGCCCGGGTTCAGTGCCCTGCCGGGTTTTTGGGAAACCCTCCTATTCTAGATGATGCCTCCAACCATGCTGGGGAGATCAAGACTTTAAAAAAACGTCATTTTTTACAAGCCAAAATTAAACGTTACTTTTTGTTAACCCAAAAAAAAAAAAAAAAAGGTATCACTAAAAGTAAACCCACCACCTACTTAAATATGGCATTTTTACCATACTATCTCCTTGAGGTAAAAGTCGATAAAAATGTATCCTAAAAATATTATGGTTTTAAATTTTGCCGAGTTAAACGCCGCTTTATTTGAGATCAGCAAAGTTAAGTAACGCTGAGCACAGTATGTAACTGGATGGGTGACCGGCAGTAAGCACCGTGTGTCGTTGGGTGTAGCTCAGATTTCATGGTCTGGGTCCAGTCTGAATGACATTACCCAGACATTAATTGGAACACTTCGATTGTACATTACAATGACCATGTGCCGAATTCGCCCATTCGCCGAAATAATACCACGCGGACAGCCAGTCACACTGTCTATTTCGTATCTGTTTAAACTGGTTTACACATTTGCGAACTGAGCTATTCGATTGCTAAAATGCCGAATAAGATATATTTGGGCAGGATTATCATCAACTGGTCGCTCGAACATGAAAAATATATATATGTTGTGGCCAACCCCGTTCTGGTCGTCCAAAACAGATTTTGTGGTGTTCTAAAGGCTTTGCTTACCAGAATCCATGACCGACTAGAACTTAGGGCTTTCGAATTTGTCTTAATTTTTTGGGAGAAGTAAAAAAAATTTTAACAACGTATTGAAAAAACCGGGAAATATATAATTACACTTTAAAAAATTGTAAACTTCTATCATATCAAAATTGTAAAAATTGAAAAAATAACTACCTAGTCCGTCATGGTTAGTTCTGTAAGCAAAGCGGCTTTTTATTTTGAAACAAGCGTTCTGGTCTACTTAAACGGCCAGAAAGCAACATTGCTTTTTTTCATGTTTATTCGGCATCCGGATAGCCTAAGTTCGCGAATGGTGTAAATCAGTTTAAACACCTACCGAAATAGGAACTACATTCAGCAATTGATCATTTGGCTTAGATCATTTCTAACGGAGTATTTTTTTCGGCGAATGGGCAAATTGCATATGAGTCTAACACATACATACAATTGTATAATAGATTAGCTTATTTGCTAAACATATCTTTTAAAATTTAATAAAGTTGTACCTTAGCATAATTTTTTATTTTCGTTTTTAATAAACAAGGAAAATTTAAAAATTGAACAAAAATTAAATTTAAAATCTATTTAATGATAAAAACAATATTTTAAGAACTCTTTTGAAAATTTATGAATTTAGAAAGTGGATTTCTTACAAAAAATAAAAAAGGAAACAGTTTTTTGATTTTAAGGGCAACTTATCTCAGCACAAAAAAATAATGACAAATGTAAGTTTTATTAAAAATAATGCATACTGCTGCTACACAGTTATCTTTATTTAGCATTAAAAAAATACACTTTTTAAAAAATTATATTAAAAATTTGCTTTGCTAAAATGCCAAAAGTGTTTCATTTCATGCTGTAGGTTTTTATTAAATACGTCTTTTAATATTATTACAATCATTATTTTTTATTTATAAGCTCAGTGTATTACTGCGTTGCATTACCGTTGCTTTCTAGGACTGTATCTGTTGTCTATTATGTGTAATATATTTTTTTTTAATTTGTAACAATTTTTCTTATGTGATTTTGTCTCTGCTTTTAAAGTTATCTTGCTGTTCTACTGATAAGATTTCTTTATAACATTAAATACTTTAAGTTTGTGTTTGGTGTAACAGCAAAATATAAACTTTTGAAAAGCACAAGCACCCTGGCTTTTGTTACTTTTTTGTTAGAATTTTAAAGGAGTAAACTGGAGTTATATTATTTATTTATTTTTGACTTTTGTAAGATATAATAAGTATGTTGACGATACTTTTATTGTATAGGACAGGTAATGACGAAGAACTTGAAGGTTTCTTAAAACATCTAAATTGTCTTCGACCCTGTATCAAATTCACAATGAAGAAGGAACAAAATTCGGCTCTACCATTTCTCGACGTTATAGTCAAACGAGATAATGGACATATACAAACCTCGGTATACAGAAAACCTACCTATACTGGACAATATTTACACCAGAATTCCAATCACTCTAACAAAACAAAGCAAGAAGTCATACGTACTCTATATAACCGTGCGGTGACCTTATGCAACAGTAAGGAATCTCTGCAAGCCGAAATAAGTAACATAACTAGGGATCTCAAGCAAAACGGCTACAGTGAGAGATTGGTTAAGGAAACAATCGATAAATATCAAGATATCACAAAGAACTCTAATTTGAACAAGACTTCACAGGACCAAATATTTATGACTATTCCGTATATTAAAGGAACTTCAGAAAAGATCCGAGAAGTATTCTTACTAAGACGAGACCGGACAACAATGTTTCAAAAAATGACTGTATACACCAAATTCCTTGTGAATGTGGTGAAGTATACATCGGGGAAACAAAAAGACCACTTGAAATTAGAGTTAAAGAACACAAAAAACATACGGAACGAGGTGAAACGTCGAAATCAGGGATTTCCGAACACGCATGGTCAAAACAACACCGTATACAATGGTCGGAAGCAAAAATTATTCATAAAAAAACCCACTGGAAGAAAAGAAAATTTAAAGAAACTGTAATAATTGCAAACAATTAAAATGTATTTAGCAAGCCTAGTGTAGACATTCCGAATATCTGGCTGCCGTTGCTGAACCGTGACAAGTCGGTCAAGCTTCGGTGAACAACGGATAGTATATAGGTCGTAGCTTTTAAGAATAGTTTTAGTTATCACTTGAAAACGGTTGGAGATACATCACTAACCGAAACGTAGTGCATCAATTAACAAATAAAGACAATGGTTTTAGTGTTTTAGTGTTATTGATATAATAAGTATATTAGTCCAGTAAATGAAGGGACAAAGTTGTAAACAATTTTATACATTTTTCTCTGGTGGTGCAATTCTTAGGTCTTTGGGGATGCTTTCGAGCAAAAAAAAGAGCTGAAAATGGCCCCTTAAGGCCCGAAAAATGGGTTTCCCGCTAATATCTGCCAAAATATGCGAATTGGAAAATTTTTGTTTTAAAAAAAGTAAAGATTCTCTTGTAGTCTACAAAAATGGTCCTTATAATTTTTATCGAAAAATCGATAGTTCTCAAGATAACGGGACCCAAAAGTCCCCTCATGTTAGCTGCCGCTCTACCGCTAGAATGCCGCTATCTTCATGGATTCACAGCGGGCGGACGAGTTGTTCCATTACTCGGGCAATAATGTACATCTTGCACAATTCAAAGTTCATCGGAATTGGAAAACCCGTACTTATGATTGCATATGAGTTTGGGTCCATTCTGATTTTTCTAGAATATAAAAAAAGGGTCAAAGTTTTTTCTTCACAATATTTTGGAAGTATCTCCATTAATTTATTGATATTTTTTGAAAAAATGGTTTGTTATTAACATTTCTTTTTTATAATAAGACCTTATCAAGTGTTCAATGATTACAGAAAATTTCCTTTAATATCTTTCTTGCGTTTTGATAAAAAAATGTTTTGTCCATCTGCATTTTTTAGCCAACTCACATCTATCCAGTGTGGAATGTTATGGATTTTTCGACGGCCGTTTTTGCGAAAAATATTGGTGTTGCGAAAAAAATGGTAGGGACCATTTTTATAGATTTTGGGGTGGTCTTTATTTTTTGTCCGTACAAAAATTCTCTTATTCCCATATTTTGGCAGATATTCGCTTAAAACTCATTTTTGGAACTTTGATGGCCATTTTCAGCGGGTTCGCACGTCCGAATCGTGATAAACTTTTTCTCGCTTGAAAGCATCTGCGAAGACCTAAGAATTGCGCCAAAAATGAAAACTGTACAGATTTATTTACAGCTTTGGGTACTTTCAGGTCTTCAAGTTACTGGACTATATATAGAATAACACTTATTTTGAATAGTATTTTTTGAAAGCTCAAATGTAATAAATTACTATTGTTAATGCAGTTATAAATGCGATAAAAATCAAGTATCTTGCTACTTGATTTAAACTTTTTCTTATATTAAACTGGTCTCGATTTATTAATTCCTTTTAAACAACATTTTTGTATGTATTGTCTTTATTATTTATACTCTATATAAAGTTAGGTAGCTGTCTTTATATTGATCCTATATAAACGTTTACTCACGCACAAAAAGGTTCGGTTACCTTCTTTTGTGAAAGAGATACCGAATGTACAAACGGATATAAATTCAGGGTTTTAGACTATTTAGTGATGCCCACTCGTGCACTTAGTTATATACCTATAATATCTGTTTAAATCACTTTGGTACTTTAAATCAAGTGAAAAGGCTTTAGTCGTGAAGTGTGACTAAAAGGTGTCCATACGTTTTGTATAAAATTCTCTTTTAGAGTAAAGTACCATATAAAAATAACGATTATTAAAATTTGTTTTTTTAAATATATTTTAAAAGTTACGCAAATGTTGTAGATTAAAGTTGGTTGTAAGGATGCGTTTTCTTGATATAAATAGTTTAATTTAAACATGTTAGAACCAATAATTTTTTCTCAAATAAACAAAGTAAAATTATGACAAAATATTTTTTTTAAGTAAATCAATCATTAGTGTTACCATAAAGAACTGTGGTGTCATAAAATAGTTATTTATGAATAAGTGCTAAAAGTGACATTTTCTGTAAAGGAAAGTTTGGAACACGACGCCAAAGGCGGAGTGTACCATGCCCTCGAACAAAATAAAAAACTTTAAAGCACGTATATCAGACACTATTTTTTCTACAAACACCATTAAAAGTCCAAATTACTGATTTTTTATCGTCGACATTATTATTATTAAAATCTAACTTTATCTAATTTATTTATGAAATAAGTTGCTTAGGTAAAAAATCGATTTTGTTGATTTGTCTTTGTTGACAAGTAACGTCAAATAATCGCGAGTTCTTATTCGATGGAAAGTGATTAAGAAAATGAATTTCTTCCAGTGGAAATAGAAAAGCTGCCAAGAAAGCTACTTTTAAATTATTGCACCGTAAGACAAAGCAACAATACGAAATTACATAAGATGGGATTATTTTGATCTAAGTATTACGTTTCTGTAATTTCTTATCTGTGTTAAAAGTAGCACAAGTTCTAAAAGTAAAAACTTTTAACACCAATGTCATAAAATGACATTTTAGACACTGCACGTAAGTCAAAGCATTACAAATACGAAACTTTACATAGTTATGTAGAAAATTATTTTGATCTAAGTTTTACGTTTCTAGATAATTAACTTAAATCTGTGTTAAAGTATCGACATACGTTCTTTTCAATATTAAAACTATTTGATACACAAAATAATAGTTCAGTTAAAATGGCATTTTGAGACATTGACATTCATGCATTGTAAATCAAACTTTACTGACGTTTAGAGATAAAATAACATCTGTCAAAAATGACACTTGTTAATTCTGTTCCTATCACACCTACTAGAAGCAGCTTTGCCGCTCGGCCGTGCGAACAAACGTGCAAGAGAACAAGCAAAATAAGTCTCCAAGCTTGCTCTCTCGCACTCCGTGCAAGATTGGTCGGCATGAAGGGGTATATACCCCGATTAAAGTGCTAATTGGTGGGGAACATATCCTTCTCCGCCGATCAATTAGAGACGCGGCGCAAAAGAGAAAGATTGTAGACGCTTTGCGCGGCAAGGCTTCCTTTAGTAGGTATATGCTCAAAGGTAACGATATTCAATAATATCTAGCAAATGTTGCATAAATCAAAAAATAACATCTTTTAAAAATGGTATCTGTCAAATTCGTTCACTGATAATGATCTTATGATCTCCGTAAAATGATTTAATCTTAATTTAAATATACTAAATGGTAAAGAAATGAAAACAACCTCTTAGAAGTAATTATTTAATAAATCTAACTACACATACTGAAATATCTACACGAGCACTGTTTTTATTATTTGCAGGGGAGCAGATCATTCACGAAGGGGATTTAGCTGATAACATAACAAATCTTCTGATTGTTTAAAGATTAGTGCCTGAGAAGACAGCTGCAAGTCTGAAGATTCCGATGAGGTTCTACATATATGAACAAAGTGAGAGTTGAAGACAGCTTTTAAAATACCCACATATAAATAAAAGCAGTTTTACACAAAGCGATAAGTTATCGTGACATCTTAACAAAAAGTTAGGTTTGTCACTTTATTCCAGTCTTGTTGCGGTTAGTTTTAATAAATTTTGCTGTCTATTATGGGCAATAGCAATATGATAATATAATTATGATACCCGGCGA
Source organism: Listronotus oregonensis (assembly GCA_019359885.1). Classification (NCBI taxonomy): domain Eukaryota; kingdom Metazoa; phylum Arthropoda; class Insecta; order Coleoptera; family Curculionidae; genus Listronotus; species Listronotus oregonensis. Next base: position 19,363 of record JAHBCN010002456.1, on the reverse strand, counting down.
TATCTAATGCCTCTATTTCACGTTGCGGAAACAAACTTAATACGACTATTTCAGACTCCAGCGACGTTTAGCCTTGTATTGTCCAGTCACTTCGTTGTGCAGCATCCACTACTCAACTGAAGCTCAACATGTTTATTTATTTTTACTCTTATTCACTGCAACTCAACAGTATTAACTGTTTCCAGGTCACATACATATATGTCTCGTTTTACCAATTATATATATATATATATATATATATATATATATATATATATATATATATATATATATATATATATATATATATACATATATATATATATATATATATATGTATATATATATATATATATATATATATATACATATATATATATATATATATATATATATATATATATATATATATATATATATATATATATATATATATATATATATATTGGTAAAACAGAACATATGTGAAATTATGTGACATTTCCTGATCAAGGGTAGTGTAATTTTTGTTAAAGCTCTGTTATTTTATCTCGAGTTTACTTTAATTTCGTTAAAATGTTTAGAGCTAAAAAATAAATAAGCTTTTATTAGCTGACTTAGTTTAAGAGAAGACAAATTGTTGGGCTGCGAGAAAGTAAGATGTCGTCTTTAGAAATTTTTACACACAATAATTATGAAATGTTTTTAAGCTTGAACCTAAAAACAACTTACAAAAAGACTCAGAAGTACTGAACGTCGCTGGAATACTACAGAGAGCCAATATCGTCGGCTATGCTTTTGACTCTAGGGTAAGTTTTGTTTCCACTATAGCTATTTCCACTCTGTGCTTTGGTAAGTATAGAAGACTTATTAATATGCATTAGGTGTATCGCCGAATACGATCATATGGACTTTATTTGTATTGTCCTTATTACTATTACCCATAACTAGACAGCATAGATGACAGCGTCTACAATGGTGCAAAGAACATTAAAACTAACCGCAACAAGTCTAGAATAAAGTGACAAACCCTATTGTTTTGTTAAGATATGCACGATGGCCGTTGAGGGTCAGAAATCGCTGTGCCAAAAGGCATAACCCTCTTTTTGATATGAAAGGACATATGGTGAAATTTTATTTTTTAAAAAGCAATATTACAGCTGATCGCTTTGTTCATAAAATTGTAGAACTTCATCGGTTGCTTTATTCGGGATCCTTTATAATCCAGACTTGCAACACAATAGCGTCTGGTTCCTTATAGCAAGCGTAACACCAGGTACTAGTCTTTAAACAATCAGGATTTTGTTATGTTTATCAATAATTTTGACCCTGGTCCCGTAGAATATATATGGGACATTATGGATTGATAAATATCGCATTAGCTACTCCCCCTCTAGATAATAAAACCGTTGACATAGGTAACCTACAATTATCTTGGGCTAGTTAAACTCAACCCATTATCCTAGTGGCTGCAAATTTTATTTAAATACCTATAATAGATATTTCAGTATGTGTAGTTAGATTTATTAAATAAAATTACTTCTAAGGTTGTTTTCATTTCTTTACCATTTAGTATATATTTAAATTAAGATTAAGTACAGTGTCATTTTTAGGGAGATCATAAGATCGTATATTGAACGAATTTGACAGATACCATTTTTAAAAGATGTTATATTTTGATTTATGCCACATTTCACATTTGCTAGATATTATTATTGAATATCGTTATCTTTGAGCATATACCTACTAGAGGAAGCCTTGCCGCGCAAAGCGTCTACAATCTTTCTCTTTTGCGCCGCGTCTCTAATTGATCGGCGGAGAAGGATATGTTCCCCACCAATTAGCACTTTAATCGGGGTATATACCCCTTCATGTCGACCTAATCTTGCATTTGAGGCGAGAGTGCTTGAGGCTTATTTTGCTTGTTCTCTTGCACGTTTGTCTGCACGGCCGAGCGGCAAAGCTGTTTAGTAGTTGTGATAGGAACAGAATTACTATGTCATTTTTGACAGATGTTTTTTTTTACAAATGTGAATTTAGACAAATGCCACCCAAATTTGTCAAAAGCTCTTGTAACAACTATATTTTTGTGTCATTAGTTTTGAATAATGAAAAAAGCAATGTATGGCAAAACACAGTTTGTTTTAAATTTACAGGATCAAAATTATTTTTTCTACAAACGTCAGTAAAAGTTTAATTTTTAATGCATGCTGTCAGTGTCTAAAATGTCATTTTATGACATTGGTGTTAAAAGTTTTTACTTTTAGAACTTGTGCTACTTTTAACACAGATAAGAAATTACAGAAACGTAATACTTAGATCCAAATAATCCCGATCTTTATGTGTAAATTTGTATTGTTGCTTTTGACTTATGGTGCAATAATTTAAAAAGTAGCTTTCTTGGCAGCTTTTCATTTCCACTGGAAGAAATTCCATTTTTCTTAATCACTTTCCATCGAACAAGAACTTCGTGATTATTTGACGTTACTTGTCAACAAAGACAAATCAACAAACGATTTTTTTACCATAAACCTATTTCTTCATAAATAAATTAGATAAAGTTAGATTTTAATAATAATAATGTCAATGATAAAAATCAGTAAATTGACTTTTAATGGTGTTTGTAGAAAAGATAGTGTATGATATTAATGTGCTTAAAGTTTTTTATTTTGTTAGTGTGTAATAAAAGCTCCTTGGCGTCGTGTTCCAAACTTCCTTTACAGAAATGTAAAAAAATAAATAACTATTTTATGACACCACAGTTCTTTATGGTAACACTAAGATTGATTTACTTAAAAAATTATTTTAATAGTAATTTTACTTTGTTTATTTGAGAAAAATTATTGTCTCAACATGTTTCAATTAAACTATTTATATTAAGAAAACGCATTCTTACAACCAACTTTAATCTACAACATTTGCGTAACTTTTAAAATATATTTAAAAAAACAAATTTTAATAATCGTTATTTTTATATGGTACTTTTACTCTAAAAGAGAATTTTATACAAAACGTATGGACACCTTATCACACCACGACTAAAAAGCTCTTTTTCACTTGATTTAACTAATGTACCAAAGTGATTTAAACAGATATTATAGGTATATAACTAAGTGCACGAGTGGGCATCACTAAAGAGTCTAAAACCCTGAATTTATATCCGTTTGTACATTCGGTATCTCTTTCACAAAAGAAGGTAACCGAACCTTTTTGTGCGTGAGTAAATGGATCAATATAAAGACAGCTACCTACCACAAAATTTTAACTACATACAGAGTGTTTAAAAGGAATTAATAAATCGAGACCAGTTTAATATAAGAAAAAGTTTAAATCAAGTAGCAAGATACTTGATTTTTATCGCATTTATAACTGCATTAACAATAGTAATTTATTACATTTGTGCTTTCAAAAAATACTAGTCAAATAAGTGTTATTTATATATAGTCCAGTGACTGAAGACCTGAAAGTACCCAAAACTGTAAATAAATCTGTACAGCTTTTCATTTGTGGCGCAACTAGGCCTCGTAGATGCTTTCGATGAGAAAAAGTTTATCACGATTCGGAGTGCGAACCTGAAAATAGCCATCAAAGTTCCAAAATGAGTTTTAAGCGAATATCAAAATATGGGAATTAGAGAATTTTTGTACGGACAAAAAATAAAGACCACCCTAAAATCTATAAAATGGTCTCCACCATTTTTTTCGCAACACCAATATTTTTGCAAAAACGGCTGTCGAAAAATCCATAATAACATTCCAATACAACTGATAGATGTGGTAGTTAATAAAATGCAGATGACAAAACATTTTTTTATCAAACGCAAGAAAGATATTAAAAGAAATTTTCTGTAACCATTGAACACTTGATAAGGTCTTATTATAAAAAGAAAATGTTAATAACAAACCATTTTTTTTCAAAAATATCAATAAATTAATAGAGATACTTCCAAAATATTGTGAAGAAAAAACTTTGAACCCTTTAATATTCTAGAAAAATCCGAATGTAACCAAACTCATATGCAATCATAAGTACGGGTTTTCCAATTCCGATGAACTTTGAATTGTACAAGATGTACATTAGTGCCCGATGAATAATTTTGTTTTGACCATGCGTGTTCCGCAATCTATACTTCACCACATTCACAAGGAAACATTTCATAATTATTGTGTGTAAAAATTTCTAAAGACGACATCTTACTTTCTCGCAGCCCAGCAATTTGTCTTCTCTTAAACTAAGTCAGCTAATAAAAGCTTATTTATTTTTTAGCTCTTAACATTTTAACCAATTAAGTAAACTCGGAATAAATAGACTTTAACAAAGTATTACACTACCCTTGATCGGAAATGCCTAACATTCACAGAAAATTTTGAGTTTTTACCAATATATATATATATATATATATATATATATATATATATATATATATATATATATATATATATATATATATATATATATATATATATATATATATATATATATATATATATGTATATATATATGTATATTTTTTTTTTTAGTGCTAATCTGTTCATTTATGTCGTTTAAACGATTTTTAAATGTTTATTTGCATCTAGTTTTGTGACATATGCCTATCATTCTTATCATCAGGTACAATCTGGATATCTTTGCACCAATGGTTATAGAAAATTTGGTTTAAATTAAGAGATATATTCTTTGAATATGATTTTTTTCCAAAATTTGACCTCCAAGACATACTATACGACTATATCTAATATAATCTGCAAAAGTTTGTGTCTTTATACTTTTTCACATGGAACCTCTTCGGTCCTGATCCCGAGGTATATCAACTAAGTGGGCTCAGAACTATAAGCCCTATAAACAGACAGATTGCCTTATATAAAATAAAAAATCTCAAAAAAAAACAAAATACTTATCTTTGTTGCGGTGGCAAGTCTACCACCGTTTTCAAGATAAAATTAATCTATAAAATTTTAACCGAAAACTAAATAATCTTTAAAATTACAATTGTTACAATTCTAATTTTAAAATTTCTTAGATTTTTTTATCAGAATATATAACCTAATGTCATGAATGTCATATTAATCTATAAAGACCGGTATATTTATCATGTTTTCACACATTTTCAGAAACTAGTTGCATGGACATTTAAAATGGATTTTAAGACGTTTGAAATACAATACTATATACCAATTAATTAACAATGATAAATGTACCATTAACTTACAAATCTAAATAAATTTAAAATTAATTCAAATGATGGAGGTCAGAGGAACGAGAAAGCCATGTTTTTGGCCCTCCACGACCATTTATTCCAATATTGATGTTTTAAATGTTTTGCTTTTGTGCGCTCACGACTTGCACTGAATCCGTCATATTCTTAGATATTTTCAAAATAATTTCGGTATATATTTTATTTTAGTTTGGTACGGATGCACTTTTTTTAAATATTTTGGAAAGTATTTAAAACAGGTAAGAATTTTAAATGTCATTTTATTGGCTTTTAAATTTTATAACCTTGCCCACCTTTAGCGCTCCCGCGCACTGGCAACTTTAATCACCGGCAACTAAATAATTTCTGAGTAGCTCACCATCGCGCACTGGCGACTAAATAGTTGCTTCTCAGCTTAGTCAATGGATAAGACGTCGCAAAAACAAGCAAAGGAAACATTTTTTTGGGTACATCCAGTAATTAGTTTCGGACTTTCTGTTGGGCAATTTTATAAGCTGTTTGATAAATTAAAAAAAAAATCCAAATAAGGTCTTTAATTACTTTTGAATAAGCATAGAAACATTTGATTAACTACTGGTTACCCTTGGACCTCGAATAACTTTCCAAAATACGTCATTACGATAGGTTCTACTACCTCAATAGAGCTGGGTAGAAATCAAATCCTTTTGGAATTGAATCCAGGAATCGATTCCTTTTTAAAAGGATCCGATTTCAAAAAGGAATCAATTCCTTATTTTTCTAATTTAAGACAAATCGGTTTATAAATGCCAAAATTCGCCATTTTGAATACGCCATTTCAAATTTCCAAATTTTGACCAAAGATTATTAATTTCCAAGTTATCACCTAGTACCCTTAAAAACCCTTATATCCTAAATCTAAGGTAAATAGGTTTATAAATGCTAAAATCCGCCATTTTAAATTTTCAAATTTTTACCTAGAACATCTGCCGCTTAAAATATTTATTGACTATTTTAATTAATAAATGTTTTTCTGAAGGAACCTTCCCTGATGCTCTGAAGGTGGCTAGGTTCTGCCCATATTTAAAAAAGGAGATCCTAGTCAAGCAGAAAATTATCGACCTATTGCCCATATTTGGTAAAATATTAGAGTCTATCTTATGAAAGACAGACTTACGCTGTATTTTGAAAATTTTAAAATTCTGGCTAGTGAGCAGTACGGATTTAGAAATGGCTGCTCCATCACTATAACTATATTTTAAGTCGAGTGACATAGTTCAGGGTGATCGTGAGCTAAGGACTGCTAGCCTGTGTGATCTGTTGAGCCTTTGACTGTGTCTCCCACCCAAAGCTGTTGGATAAGCTGAATTATTATGGTGTTAATGGAGTACCCCATCGCCTCCTTGAATCTTATCTGCAAAATATAGAAAGCAAGTCGTTTCAATTCACAGTGGTCCCTCTGGATGGGAAAATTATCTAACTGGCGTGCCTCAGGGCTCAATTTTGGGCCCACTATTGTTCATCATTTACATCAATGACTTTAGCACTGCACTGTCACCAAACAAAAGCATATTGCATGCAGATGATTCTAACTCATTATTACCTCCTGGTATTGACGAAATTTCTGTTAATCAACGCACTGATTGTGCTTTTTATTGTGAAGGTCCAAAAACTGGTATACCAGTAACAGTCTTAAGTTAAACACAGATAAAACTCAAAAAATTTCTTTTAGTTTTAATAATATTCTATTATGGAGCACTAAACTTCTGGGTCGTGGTGAGAGATGGTTTGAAATGGTTTGCACACATTGATATGCTCTGTGTCAAATTAAGTAATCAAATTTATTTACTCAAACAGATAAAAGGTCTTTTGATACGCAAATTTTGGTAATGGTATATTTTGCCAACCTCCATTCCCTGTGTTAAGTTATGGGACTGTCCGAATACATGGGGCAATTCATCTCATCACGACAAGGCTTTAAACCAACAGAAGAGGGCCGTGAGGGTCATTGGTGGGGATCAGCCTCTCGAATCATGCAGACTCTTTTTTGCACAGTTTGGGATTATGCCACTCTTTGCATATACATATATCAAACAACACCTCTGAGATTCATAAAAATAGATAAATTTACTAAGCTGTCGTACAATCACTCCTACGGGACACGATCTTCAAATTTATTATCACTCCCCAGGCATTGACTCAAGATCGGCACGGACCTCTCTGAATATTTCACTATACAATAAGCTTGGCAACTCTGTACAGGGCTAAATTTTATAAAATTTAAAATAAATTAAAATTTTTTTATTACAAAATGTTTTTATTCTGTCATGAATATATGGAGGCGCCACCAATGAATTAAATTTCATGTATGGACTATTTTTATAATATTTATTGATCATTTTTATATTTATCACGTTTTAACATTATGCTTTTTTGTCTTATACTTCTAAATTTTATTTATGGTTACTTATGGACCTGCAACAAACATGTAAATGTAACGTTGTGAATATATATATATATATATATATATATATATATATATATATATATATATATATATATATATATATATATATATATATATATATATATTTATACTTGGTCATTAGTGAGCCCATATAAGAGTTGGCGTACAGCGGCTATTGGTACCGTTGATTAATTCTAGGTCGTCCTGATTTCGGGCTCACCAAGGTATCGCAGTGTATAAATATGTTAATAAGATAGGGGATGCACAAATGGCCATCTACGAATTTTGTTCTGGGACGACCATTGACCCATATATACATGTCCTTATCACGGCTTATAGTTCAACAAAAAAACCGCACAGAGGGCGCTGTTCGAAATTATATACATTTAGAGTATAAGGTTTTTGTGAGCCCATTTTTAGTATACAGTTGATATTGATTATTGGTGCAATCGTTACCTCGTATTAATTTGGCAACAGTGGTATTAAATTTATAAGATTTGGAAACAAGCTTGAATGTGGTGCTTTTTGAGTATTTAAGATAAAATATATGATACATGACGGTTCATTCAACAAAAAAATATAATATTTTATGGAAAATCAGAAAATATTATGTTAAAGTGTGGCGCAGAGGTTTTTTTGTTTAAGAGTCATTAGGATATGTGATTATTTGGCTGTTTTAATTTTTCAGCTTAATTTGGCAATAATCGTAAAACAGTGAGAGCACTGTTTTTAATTCTAAATTAAAATATTAACTAAATCTATTAATTGAAACAAGGCAAGAAGAAAAGAAGTTTAATAATTATTAGAATTTTAAAAATGGGAATATTTTTTTAACACTGTTGTTATATTTAAAACTTTTCAATTTCTTTATTTATTAGCTTCTCACCATGAAGATAATTCCATCGAGATGTAGAAAAATAATGTAAGTCCTGAACTAAAAAAATACGATATACATGGAGGATTGCTGCGCTACTCTTGAGACTATTTTCTGGGACAACCATCATCATATCTACATTTTGCCACAAACGCTTATTTCTATTATAGTGTTAAAGCTTAAAAAGCTATTTAAGTCATCGAATTAATGGTATTAACTCTAAATAGCTTCATCTACTTTACAATTGATTTAATATATACAGGGTTATTCAATACAAGACGGAGCATAATGAGAAAACGATAAATAAAAATTTCAAAAACAAATGAAATAAATAGAGACTTATCAAATGCATCTTTAATTTTTTTGTAATATGGATTGATATTCTTCGCAAATTAAAAAAATTAATGTAATGTGGTGGTTATCCTTTTTAATCAAGTAGTTTTTTAATTAGAGGCCAGCTGAAATGACTTCTTTTAACTTTAAGAGGTTATAAAGCAATAATAATTTATTATAAAAAGAAATTATTTTCACATTCCTATCTTAACTTTTAAGGTGTATTCGATAAAAATATATATAATCAAGTCACTTGTCAATTTTTTTTTCTAAAAATTTCAAAACATTTGTTTGCAGTTAAGGTAGGTAGCTAAAAGTTTATGTCATTAGATGGAGATAAAAAGCTAAAATAGGGACAAACTATTTCCTTCTATGATAAGTAGTTAGGTTCTATAACCCTTAAAGTTAAAAAAAGTCGTTTTTCAATTATTCTACTCAGAAACGATTTGATGCAATTATGTATGATCAAATTTCTTAAATCAAATAATATATAGGGTTTTCCATTAAAAAAGTTAGTTTTTCAATGTTTATAGAACTTTAAAATACCCCTGTAGATTACAAAAAATAATTTTAAAGATGTCTTTGATAAGTCTTTATTTCTTTCATGTTTTTTCTTTTTTTTTTAATTTTTGTATTTTATTGTTTTACCATAATGCTCCATTCCGTAAGTCACACAATAACCCTGCATACTATGGCTATTTTAAAATGTAGGATGTGGTTGTATTATAGATATGTATACAGGGTGTTTCAAAACTAGATGTGGCATATTTTAGAGGGTGATTCCTTATTAAAAAATATAAAAAGAAGATTCTATAAATATGTGTGTCCGAAAATGCAGGTTTTTAAGATCCAGGGTGTTGAAAAAAAGAAGGGTTTTTAATAATTATTTTAAATATCCTGTGGCGGATATTCTGCAAATTCTCAGTGTCATTTCTGGTAATATGGACCTAATTTAGGGTTAAATAAATTAATTTATTGGGTCCGTAAAGTAATGATACGCCACTACTTTTGCACTTTATGAATTTTGAAAGTATAAGAACAAAAACATAAACTTTACTCGTTTGAATCATTTTGTATCTTGCTTGGTTTTTTTAAGAAAAATAATATATGTTTTTTGTGTAGTCTAGCTTAGAGTATACACATACCAAAGTGCTTTTCTCAAAAACTATGTAAGATGAAATTTATTCAATTTTAGTTTTTTAATTTAAAAACTATAAAAATCAGTGCGGCGTAAATTTTTTAATTTTTTCCTTTAACTTACTTTATAACTATGCATTTTCCGACTCCATGTTTAAAAAAAAAATATATTTTTTAACAAGGAATCATAAAATATCTCCGTCTATTTTTCGAACACACTATAAAAGGCGTTCATTAGATTATAATATTATTTGATAAATAACAATATAATAATGGTTTATAAATTATAAATATAAATAATCTCTACCATATAAATATAAAAATATGCATTAAAATATAAATAATATACCAACAATTATAAATAGGTAACCCATTTTCCCACGGAAAATGAAAGTCAAAAAAGAAGTCAATATTTAAAAATTAAGCAAAGTGTTTCTTTCCTTGCTCTACTAAAGTCATTGCAACTGTGCATTTTTGTGAGAAAAACATTTTTTCTTCAAACGTTAAAAAAACATCACTTTGTCAACTCCCGTTGAGATGGTAGAAGGTAAATTTTAACCCAGGCGACAGTAAAAGCAGCCTTTGCGCCGGCGGCAGTAGCAAGCATCTTACCGCCGCTTACCTATATTGTTGTTACCTTTATTGGCAGCTTATCAAAATCGTAGTCACGCAGTAACGTCTCATTGTAACCTACAAAGCATCCGTTTCTTCTTAAATTTTAAATAAAATGTATTGTTTTTTCACGTTTCATCTCGTTTGGAGAAAATGTCATAAACAGATACGGAGTAGAAGCGGTGCTCGGTATTCGCAAACCTCACTACGTTCGGCTTGCAAACTTACGTCTTCAGCACAAAAAAAAGTAAAGCTCTACTCCTAATACAACAATATAATTATTATTTCTTCTAATCAGGAGACACACTAAACCACAAACCATTTACTAATATTAATATTTTGCTACCTATTAAAATTTAAATAATATAATGAACTCATTTATTTATGTCTATGGTTTTTAATTAAATAAAAAACTACTATTTTAAACATCTCAAGTCATCGGAAAAGCACCTTCCGATGACCTGATTCTTCTGTATCAGAACAAACGAATGCGTGATGGTTGTAAGCCTAAGGTCTGAACATTGTATATTAAAATATTATTGACGGAACAAATTCCAAAAAAATTTTATTAGTTTTTGGGTGGTGAGGTTTATTGTCGTGGTCATATTCGGTCAGAAAGATATTTCACTTTCTGAATTTTTGATAATTTGCCTTTGTTTTTTTTTAACTTCATCTGTCAATCAGAAAAGTTCAAAATCTGATGTTTTGGGCTTTGTTGTTATAACTTATCTAAAAACATATATACAGGGTTATTCACACATACGAAACAGAGCGTTATGGAAAACGTTAAATTAAAAATTCAAAACAGAATTATCAAAGGCATCTTTAAAATATTTTTGTATGCAGGGGTGTTTTAAAGTTCTAAAACATTGAAAATTATTTTTTAAACGAAACACCCCATATATTATTTAATTTTTAGATTCTTCGAAATTTGATGTAATGCATGTTATAATTAATCAAGTAGTTTTGATTAGAGACAGTTGAAAACAACTATTTTTACTTAAGAGGGTTATAGATCCTTATAACTATTTGTCATGGAAGGAAATTATTTTTACATTCTTATCTTAACTTTTTATGGTCTATCTAATGGCATACATTTTTAGTGCTTACCTTAACTGTCAATATTTTGACATTTAAAAAAATGACGTGACAATTTTAATTTTTTTTTCACACACCCCAAAAATTAAAATAGAATCTGAAAAATCATTACCTTCTGACAAATATGGCCTATTAACTTTGAAGTTGAAAAGTCGCTTTTCAACTGTCTCTAATTTAAAAACTACTCACTTGATTAAAATATCATGCATCATGCATTACATTAAATTTTTTAGAATTTTACAAAGAAATACATCTGAAAATCAAATCATATATAGAGTGTTTCACTGTAAAAAAACCTATATTTTCAATGTTTTAGAATTTCAAAACACCCTGTATATAACAAAATAACTTTAAAAGATGCCCTTTTGATAAACCTTTATTTATTTCATTTGGTTTGTAGTCTTTTATTTTAATATTTTCTCATAAGGTTTCGTTTCTGTATGTCGTGAATAATCCTATGCAGTTTGTAGAGAAGCGGAGTGATTTAAACATACATGGTATCCAGATTAAATTAAAATAATTTCTTTGTAATTACGTAATGTCATCGTTATATTTTACATTAGCGGAACGCTGTTTATTTTCGATAACAGTGAATTAAAATCAAAAAGAAGAAGAAATATTCAACTTATATAGCTTAACGTAGATTTCATAGTGCCGATTTTTTTTCACAATCGATAAATTTAAATGGGAAACCTTTGTTATTCTAGTGCTAATAAATAGACTTTAATAATTTGCTTATGATTTATCCCGTTAGTTATATATAGATAAGTATTTCAGCATTTCCCATATGAACTCAGACTAGTATATATTTTCTTAATGGTTCCTATGGGAAGTAACTGAACCAATAATAATATACGCAAGTGAGATACATCGCTTCAAATAGGCATTTGTTCATTTATTAAAAGTAAAATAATTGGTGTGATCATTCATTCATTATTATAAGCCATTCTTAAATATGAAGTATCCTCTTAAATTGCCACTTTTCTCACTTTATATCTCCTAAAATGAAGGTAGGTAAATAAAATTTGGTTACATTTTATAAAACTAACAGCTGATTTAAAACCGTACAAAACTGTGTCAAACCTACCGAAGTTACTCCTGTAATTGGCAACAAAATCTAAACAACACCCTGATACGTTCTTAAACACCTGCAAGAATAAAGTTGTTCCGAATTGTAAAGACATAAAATTAAATTTAATCGTTGAAATATTTAATCTATTAATTAATAGGTAAAAACTAACAACTTGGCGCTCAAAAACCGCTAAAACTGTCAAACATAACGGAGTTACCCTGTATCATAACAAAATCTGGACATTCTCATTCCATAACACTGTAAGAATGTAAAGGCTGAAACACAACCAAAAACTTAAGATTTAAGGAATAACATCAAGCATTCTGATGGTCGATTGCGAATTGCGAGAAAGTCGTTGTAAACATGTACGCCACTTGTTATAAATAGTGTGACAACACTGCCGGGCTAACCAACATTGTAATAATATATGAATTTGTGCCATAAAATAGGGCTAACCAAGGCCCGGCTAACCAAAGACCCAATAGTTTATTTTTGTAAAAAAATAAGATTTTCTTACCCCTCTTGAGGGTCCTAGTATATATTTATTAGAAAGCAATTGTTTTTATATAGATACCCGGTACATTAAAAGTGCCGGGTGAACGAAACGACCTCGTACATATGCCGGGCTCCCCAATGACCTATGAAACAATATATATATATATATATATATATATCTATCTATATATCTATTTAAATAAGAAAAAACACCTAACATGTGATTTTTAACCAAAATATGTTGTTTTTCAGGTCCAGAGAAACAACATTTAAATGGAACATTTTTATCGTAACCATAGAGTGTGGTATCCAAAACGGGCATAAATCATTTTCTACATTTTTTTTTTATCTTGGGACAGTCCACGAAGGCTGATGCCTGGCGGTCAACGCATCAGTGGGTGCCTAAGTGTGGTGAGTTTGTTCACACGGGACTTAAATATTTGGAGATTGGGAGGAGAAGGAAAAGCTTCTGCGGTGGCGGCCTGACAGTCTTGACACCTAGGATAAAGGAACGAAGAAAGCGAGAAGTTCGGGGCCTCTAACTGAACTGTAAAAGATGCATAAAAGTTGCACTGATGGTTGCTCGTTAGAGCTGCTAGAGAAGGAATGGCGTACTGGCTGTCCCCTCTGAGCAGAAGCCGTGAAAATACCTGATAGAAGAGCGACAGATCCCCTCACAGCCGACGGTGGGCAAGAGCAGGAAGCCGGTGAGTTGCCAAGCCGGATCATTATCAAGACGAACGACTCTTTCTTTGAATGGAGTCCACAGAATGCTATGTTGTAGGGGACGCCATTCCCAAACATGAGAACAATATTCTAAAGAGGGTCTTGACTTTGAGACATACAGAGTGTACAGATTGAAGAAGAGAATATTTTCTTGCTTGAAGAGAATCCAAAGCTTTTTTGAAGCTGTTGAGGCTATGGATGTAATGTTGTGCCAGTTAAGGTTATTCTCAAAAGTAACGCGACAAGATTAAACGACTTTGTTCTTGAACTTCTGGGTCAGCTCATATAAGGATGAGCATTTGTAGACTTTTTTCGCTATGGGTTAAAAGCGAACATGAGAGGTGTTTTTCGAGGCATTAAACTGAACAAGATTTTTGGCGCCCCACTCCAAAATAAGTTTGAGGTCTTGTGGAAAGAGATATCTGCATTGACCTGCGCTTGTTTTCCTCCAAATCAGAATCACAGTGGCTTATGAAATTAAGTACTAGAGTGGAGGGTACTATCGTCAGCAAACTATGAATGGGATTGATTGTGGAAGAGAGAAGATCGTTACCGTAGAAGAACAGCGTGGGTGCCAGCACTGAGCCCTGGGGCACCCCGGCATTAATTTGGTAGAAACTGAGGAATGACCATCTACACCAACTGGATATACGTCGATTAGAAAGAAACTGGAAAGCCAAGAGCAGAAGCTTAGGTGGAAGACGGTAAGAAGGAAGTTTGTTAAGAAGCCCATCATGCCAGACCTTGATCGAAAGCTTATTATGTCAAAGAGCAAATGATCAATGGATTCACTAAGAAACTCAGCACTGAAACTGGCTTGTGGTGAGACAAAGGAAAGAAGATCACGGATCTACTGTGACGGAATCCCACAATTCATCATGTAAGATCTGTGTTTTTCCAGATACTGCAAGATCGGGAATTAATGAATTTTTCCATTACTTAAAACAACTGAAAGAAGAGATATAGGGCTCCTATAGTTGGAAGGTAGAGTTTTGGTCTCTTTTGGGGATCATGGCTGCACACGCGCAGCTTTCCAACTCGGAAAAATGCCCGTGTCGTAAGATTCTGAAAGCAGGCGAGTTAGATGGGTGCAAGCTCAGGAGCACATTTTAAGACGATTGCTGGTATGCCATCCAGCCCAGACGCATTTGGTCTTTAAAGTTTTAATTTCTCGATCTTCATAATTTTTTTAATATGTTACTCTTGAAATAACCCTGGGAGATTTAAAAGGGACATTGTATTATTTCTAATCAGGATGTCTCACATAAATAAATTTAAAAATTTAATACATTTTTATATTCCGCACCCAGAGACATTATCAAACGGTGCTTGTAAAACTTTCCGTAAAATAACAATACCTAAAATGTCCCATTTATAGTTGCTTGAGGTTATCTTAAGAATCACATTTAAAAACCTTATGAAGTTCTAGCATCGCAAGTTTTGGAATACAGTGCGAAAAAATGGTCCATTTGGGGGTGGCTTTATGTGGCTTTGTGCTAAATTTTTTGACGCTTGATTTATCATCTGGATTATGTAGTATAATTCGTAGATTCGATCCCTTCTTTCTTAAAAAAGGAATCACGATTTGTATTGATCATTTGAATCCTTTACGAGGATCCGGATTCATAAATCCATTCCTTTTTTGAAGAATCTGTCCCAGTTCTGCACCTCAAGAAAAATTGGCGGTGACTCTAATGTAAAGAAAATAATATACTGGGTGCTTATGGTTTCAATTATTTATTGCAAAAAGTAACATGGGTCGTCAAGCAACTGAATAGTTGACAGTGCGCGAGGATAGATAGAAACCCACTTGGTACATTTGGCAACTGTTTACCTCACCCCCTCGAATAGGTCGGGACGCAATTATTTAGTGCAGGCAGCGGAACTAAAGTCGCCTGCACGGTCGCATTTAATCCCGTGTGTTTCATTCGAATTTCTTTAAAGCAACTAAATAGTTGCCTCGAAAAAGTTGCAGGGCGGGGGCCCTTAATCGAATTTGCTTCACTTACAGTTCTCCATATTTACTTGGCTTATATTTATAACACCCTGTATAAAAAGGGACATTATAAATTATTTTATTTTTTAAGGAAATACTATGTAAACATTATGTTACGAAATAAATAGAAAGTTAATGTCCTCAACAGTAACAAATCATCTTTAACCACCATAAATTATTTAAATAACTGAAATTAATAACTAAGTAGCCGTCTTCTAAAATGTCATACCAACCTAGTATTTTTTTGTTTCTTTTAATAAAGATGTAGTATTTTAATTACCATTGTAAATTTTATCTCCACGTGCTGCTGGTAAATCAATAAATAATGATATTTTTTAATAAACCTGAAAGAAAACTGGTTTACTATAGGAAAAATAATAATTAATTTGGCAGAAACAATTCAAGATATACAAGTAATTCTGTATGGTTGAGACGAAATTTATTTTGAAAAACATTTTTTGGCTTTTAAGGTTAGACCATTTCGTACAGGTCTTAGACTTGTGATTGGTTTAAGCGCATCGAATTGATCGTAATGAGCTTTGCAGACTAATCCTCACAAATACTTTTAAAAATTGTTAATAACACAAAAATATTTCTATTGTTGATACTAAAAAAATCCAGGAGCATTGAACTATCCTGATAAAGATACATTAAAGATTACTTGGCAATGCCTAGGGTGAACCTTCGTCTAAACTCGGGCGTTTCTTACTTGACACATTGTCAATTATGAAAAGCACCTTTTGAATGGGCATAATGACACAACTCTGTATAGGTTGTGAACATTAAGACGAGTGCAGCTACCATCCTCTTGGCGACTAGAGCTGTGCGCCTCTCATCCAAGAGAAGACTGATGAGCCGAGTATTGCCTTTCAACACATTAAGAAGATTTCCCCTGGCGACGCCAGTCACCTACTTTAAATGGGCAGGATGGGCGGCGTACTACGGTAAGGAGTTTCCTTTAGAAGGTATACAACGGGCCTACTGAGGCCTAGGTGTTGTGATGTTTATCACCACCACTTTCAGATTCTGAAATTCAGATATGCAAATATTCCGCTTTAAAGTACTATAAAAAATATAATAAATAAATGAAAATTAAAATAAAATTTATTTTCCATTCGTATTTTAAACTTTTAACTCTTTCTGACAATCTTGTTTCATCTTGGGCCTGGATGGGTGATCGGCTAATTGGTTATAAGGTTATTTTTAATTACTTAAGCAGGACAAAGGTAAAATGAAAGGGTAAGTTATGTAAATTATCGTTAACAAAATTATCTTTATTTGATAATATAAAAGCTGTCAATTTTTTTAAATAGCTTTAAAAAAATCTGTTGATGCTAAATCTGTTCCAGTTTAGTTTGTGGTTCATACCAAATACATGTTAATATATTTTTGCTGGCCAATACACCAGTTTGTAAGGCCATCAGATCAAAAAAAAATATATATGTTTTTTATTTGTGTTATGTTTTTGGCTAAAGGCTGTGTAGTATAAACTGTATAAAACTTTTAACATTCGCAAGAAACTTCTTAAACCCTATTTTTGTATTTCTTTTAAACAACTATTGTTTTTTAAAAAAGGAGCACAAGCAATAAGTGCATTGCCAACTCGTTAAATTTTGTCTGTTAACCCAGAGATGTAGGTAAAAATATAACTTTAACAGTTTGTATTTAATTTTGCACTGATTTGCTGTTTTTCTCATTAAATTTAGAACATATATTTTAAAATTATAGTGGTGTCGTATTGTGCTTCGAAAGGTACAGATGTTTGTGGTTCCGCATATCTGTGTAAAAGCAGTTGGTACGCATCACAGATATGTGCGAAAGGACACCTACACTCTAAATAGAGTATGGCTCACTGAGAAGAAGTGGAGTAAAGTATCTACCAGAAAATTTTGTTTGTAATTATTATTTTAATTTCGTTATATGCATTTAAATTTTGGATGAAATTAGCTAAATTAGTGGATGTTTATATTATCTAGTTAAAACCCCAAAAAAAATTTAACTAAAAAATATATTAAACTTGTTGTTGACTCTACGTGCTTTAAGCCGGGAAATGGCCTCACGCATACCAAGGGCTAGATTAAAAAAGTAATTGGTACGTATAATTAAAAAAAAAATTTATAAATTATTAAAAAAAAACATTTCAGTATATTTTTTTGGGGTTACTTACAATTTTTGAAAATGGGGCCACTTGTTTCCCGGTCCCAAAAAATAAGCCTGTTCACCCCATTGACCCCTGAGAACTGTCAGATCATTCCCAAATTCAAACCCATGACATAACCCAAAAAACTTGGTAAGTTTTAATGTTGTTAGTTTTTTTTAGAAATGTTCCTCTCCATAAAACATTAAATATTGTTAGAAATAAATTAGAAAAAGAAGTTCAACTTGGCAAAAGCACCAAACTAAACATAAACTTTATTCTTGAATAATTATGTAAACTTTTGCGTAAGCCCAACATATTTCCAATATGACCAGATTTTTATAAACAAACTTTTGGCATGGCCATAAGTTCATATTTATTAAAATTATTAAGTAATATTTTAAAAATTATCATTATAAACCTTTAGTTTGGTGGAGATATATAGATGACGTTTTTCTATTTATCAACATGATGTCTAAATGATTGTTTTTAAAACATTAATGCACAAGAAAACCCCCTATTAGTTTTACCCTTTGAATAAGAACAAAACTCACAACTTCTTTTTTTGATGTTCTAATAAAAAAAAATTTAAAAAATTTTTTCAAAATTTACAGAAACCCCCCACACATACAAAACCCATAATGGTAAAAAAAAATGGGAAAAAGACTTTTTTATAGAATTAAATAATTCTATTTGTTTTGTTAAAAAAAAAAAACGAAAAAAATTTTTAACCCGATATTTTTTGTTCAAAATAATCATCCTCTTGATTTTATAAAAAATGTTTTTTAAAATTTGAACAACCAAGTTAAGAACAATATCAAAATAGACCTATTACAAATCTGTATCTGTATAGATTCCTGGGTTATCAAACAAAATTTTACGAATAGGTAATAAATTTATTATTCGAACTATATTTAAAACACAACTATTAGATCTCAAGTAAAAAAAAAACAAAACCATACAATATAAATAAAAAACAAAAAAAAGTTATTATGGATCCCTTGTAAATGTAATTAATTTTATATAGGTTTAAAATTCCAGACCATTAGCCAAACGCATAAATTTAACATAGAACAAAACAGTAAAGACACAGAATTCAACAAATCAAAAAACTGTCAACGAGCAGGGTAAAAACCCCATAGTAAAATGAAATGTTTTTATATTTTAGCAAAGGAAACTTGTTCCAAAAAAAAAAATAAAAGAAAGTGCATTTTTAATTTTTAAATAAAGATTTAAAAAAGGGAGATTTTTCTTTAAATTTTTAAAAAAAACATGGTTAGCTATG
>JAHBCN010002455.1:0-91082 GCA_019359885.1 Listronotus oregonensis | reverse complement strand
CAAAAAAAAAGGTTCACCTCCTTAAAAAAAAATAACCATTATCATTAAAAATATCGAAAGGGGTTCGATACTCAATCATTGAATATGTAACGGATAACCTTTTAAAATTGGGCTTGGCCCTTATTAGCTGTTGGCGCACGGTATTTGCTTCGTCATCATCAGGTGTGAGATTAATAAAAAGCTACATGGGAATCAATGTCTCCTGTGTGTATTGGTTGCAAATAATTCTTCATGCACTACAATGTATGGCAAATAAAAGATTTACCGGTATACAAAAAATGACACAAAGTTTAAGGAAGGATCATTATAATTTTTTTAAATTTTTAAAAATGTTAAAAGGGGGTCATCTAAGTCAGTAAAGTACCCACATTTTTTTTATTTTGGCTGTTCTGACGAAAACGCCCTCTCGCCGATTTGTCTGTAATCTTGCACATGTCTTGTTTATACAAGGAAGTTTAAAGGTGTATGGAAGCCCAATGCTATGGCCCATTCGATCAAAAAATGTCCAGCCCAGTATGAAAATAACTGTCAGAGTTGGCCCCGCCGATTCTGCGCAATAACAAAATTCCACGAATATTAATGTGTTGCCTACTTACACACTGATACATCAGCAGTTAGCCAAACATTATAATTTTATGAGCCGGAGTACCGTTTTTTGATTGATCAAAACATTCTTATTTTAGTGATTAGTGTTTATAAATTGTGACTATAATTTTGTGTTTATTTTTTGTTACTTATAATATCGTAACAAAATGACTAGAGGTTGTATGGTTTTGTCTTGCAAATCCAAGGGTAATATACCCGTCTTTTTAACTTTAGGTAAAATTTTTATATTTAAATTAGGTGCTTCTTATAAGACGTAACGTTAGGTAACCGAATAAATAATAATATACCAATTATGAATAATAGAAAATAAAAAATTCATGGGAAAATTAGTGAGAAAAGTAAGGCAATCTTAACTATCTTTTAGATGATTTCACAATGTTTGTGTATTTCTGTGGATTATTAAAAAGAAATAAGGTTTACATTTAGGTACTTTATTATTTAATAATTTAGTAACTTTTTAAAGGATCAAAATTATTGATTACTGGGCAACCAGGCAAATTTTGATATATACAGGTCCCTCTAATTGAATGAAAGGCAGTAAATTTTGGTAGGTTTTTGGAGCGCTGATTACAAATCTAAAAAATTCGGCAATGTTTCGTTTTCGAGATATTCATCATCAAAATTGGAAATAAAACTAACCTTATTTACACTATTCCTTCTTCATTTTGCACAAAATTCTTGATTTTTACACTAAATTGGCACACAATATTTCACACCACCAAAACTTTTTTTTATGTTTATTTTACACCTTTTTTACACTTTTATTTTTTAAGCAAATATGGCTGCCGCCTTTGAACTTAAAAGTTCGCAATTTAATGGAAAAAAGATGTAAAATAAATAAAAATACAAGGTTTTAAAAGGTGTTTATAAAATATCGTGTGCCACTTTAGTGTAAAAATCAAGAATTGTGTACAAAAAGAAGGGAGAATATAGTGAAAATGAGGTTAGTTTAATTTTCAACTTTAATGATGAAGATCTCGAAAACGAAACGTTGCCGAAAAGATATTTTTTCAGATTTGTAATCAGCGCCCCAAAAAACCCCTGTATACCAAATTTGATCAAAATCGGAGAGGAGGCAACTTTCGAGACAATACCATTCGTTTAAAAATAAATTAGATTTTTGGTTTCTTAATCTTGCATTATCAACTTTTAAGTTCGACATACTGTACACACATAATATTAACGGATACTGTTACAATGGATACTCAGGTACCAAAGGTTACTAAACATTTTTAACCACTGTTATTCTGTCTCATGAATGTTTGTTATTAGTGAAAAGTAATGCCTAAAAAGCAGTTATAAAATTTTCACTTTTTAATGTACAACAGAATCTTAGGATTAGATTAAACTCATTTACACTATCTTGCCTTCTTTATCACAAAATTGGTGATAAGTACATAATACTATCATACAATGTTTGAAATTTATTTAAAAAATCGTATTTTTATTTATTTACAAAGATTTTGGTAAAAATACAAAACTTCCAAAATATCACCATTTAAATAGAAGGCATAAAGTGGCGCCATCTATTCTTTCCATATTATATCAGATGATATAAAATCTAATATTACACATATTTTAAATATTCTATAGTAGTATCCTTTAATAACCAACAATTTTGTGCAAAAAATAAAAAAACAGTGAATGTTGGAATTTGACATTTGATGATGTCAATTTTATAGATAGTAACAAAGAATTATGGAAATCCGGCCCTGACCTATATTCATTGCTCAAATTCCGCGGGGCCAACCCCTATTCCCGCTGCCCTGCACGCCTGGACAATTTTGTTCTACAGTATTGGGCTTCCGTACACCTTTAAACTTCCTTGTGTTTATAGCATAAGAAACGTTGTTCAGAGGTTTTTTTGGCTGCAATAACGAAATTTAAAAAATATGAAAAAACATTTTTAATTTTTTTTTCTTCCAAAAAATGATCCATTATCTCCAAATAGTATCAAGGGACGGCGCCTTTTTATGGGGTTGTGGTAAGATTTAGAAAAATAATTGTAGATAAATTTTTTTTAGGAAATTGAGCGGTTTTAAAATTGTTGGAAGGGTCTGTTGTCGTTTAGCGTCCACCGATTTAAAAAAAAAAAACAGATAAAAAGAGCACATTTTCTTTAATAAATTTCAAAAAGAAAACCGAAAAAATGCATTTTTGCAGAGAAAAATGAAATAAATTAAAAAAACACTATGTTTTTAAGTTGAGTAAATGGCCAGATTTTGCAACACATTATTTAAATATAGCTTTAAAGCATTATAGTTAGACCGAAGACCTGAAAGTACCCAAAGCTGTAAATAAATCTGTACAGTTTATTTGTGGCGCAATTCTTAGGTCTTTGCGGATGCTTTCGAATGAGAAAAAGTTTATCACGATTCGGACGTGGGAACTCGCTGAAAATGGCCCCTCAAAGTCCCAAAAATGAGTTCCCGCGAATATCTGCCAAAATATGCGAATGAGAGAATTTTTTTTCAGACAAAAAATAAAGATCACATCGATATCTACAAAAATGGTCCCCACCATTTTTTTTGCAACACCAATATTTTTCGCAAAAACGGCCGTCGAAAAATCCATAACATTTTACACTGGATAGATGTGGCTAAACGGCTAAAAAATGCAGATGGGCACAACAATTTTTTTATCAAAACGCAAGAAGAATGGTAAAGGAAATTGGGGTCATTGAACACTTGCTAAGGCTTCATTATAAAAAAGAATTGTTAATAACAAACCATTTTTTTTTAATATCAATAAATTAATGAGATACTTTCAAAATATTGTAAAAACACTTTGACCGCTTTTTTAAGATTCTAGAAAAATCAAATGGACCCAAACTCATATGCATTCCGATGAACTTTGAATCATGCCCGAGTAATGGAACAATTCGTCGGCCCGCTTATGAGTGAATCCATGAAATAGCGGTATTCTAGCGGTAGAACGGCAGCTGAAATGAGGAGACTTTTGGGTCCCGTTATTTCGAAAACTATCGATTTTCGAAAAAAATTATAAGAACCGTTTTTGTAGATTACAAGGCGATCTTTATTTTTTGTCCAAACAAAAATTCTCCAATTCGCATATTTTGGCAGATATTAGCGGGAAACCCATTTTTCGGGCCTTGAGGGGCCATTTTCAGACCTCTCCCACCTGTTAATGTTGATAAACTTTTTTTCGCTCGAAAGAATCCCTAAAAACCCAAGAATTGCGCCACAAGGGAAAACTGTACAGATTTAATTACAGCTTTGTCCCATTATTTACTGGACTATTATAAATGAAATAATAATACACAAATTTAAAAAAATAATACATTTTTAAATGGGATAATTATCTGGAAGTTGGGTTGGGTCCACCCCATTTATGGCTATTGAAAATTGAAAAATTAAGAAATCAGACTTTTTTTTCATTTTGTTCGACCGTGCATTTATGATAAAGAATATCCACAATTTAACGAGAAAAACCTAGCCAGAACTAACCAGGAACTAATCAGAACTAGGTAATAGTTGGGAAAACTTACGGGGCACGCGATTGACTCTGACGTTTCGCCAGCATGGTTGGCACTTCAGAAGGTGCTTCTCGTTGATTCGCGACACTCAATCAACCGAGAAGCTAACCTTCTGAAGATGCCAACCACTCGTGTTGGCGAAACGTCAAAAAGATCAAATCACCGACGATGGCCTAACAACCCAAAAAACAGTAGTTTATCTGATGATGGCCGCGAAAGGCTTACACAGTTTAATAGTTGGGAAGTTGTTGTTTGTTAGTTATGGTTAGTTTTTTTCTATAAAAAAAACCTTATTTCTGTTAAACGAAAAAAAAAACCTTTAATAATAACAAATTATTAGAAAGCATCTGGCAACATTGCTTATTCAATCGTATTAATTTAAATTTAATTCAATTAAAATATTTTTTCCTTTTTGTACTAATTTTCTAATTTGAAAAGAAATTAAAAAAAAATAAACTGACAAAAATTTTTTTTTCCACGATTTTCACCATTGCCGCCAAAAGAAAAACATCTGAACATTGTTTCTTATGCTGGTAGAAAGTTCTGTACAAAAATTATAGACAAATCGAAGGGGGGGTTTCGAAAGTTTAGCTGCAAATATTTAAAATGGCTCTATTTCAAGCAAATTTTAAATATTTTTAGAAATTACTACTAACCAACTTCAAAATCCAATATCTCGGAAACTACCTGACATACCTCTCAATTTTTTTTACAGTAATTAGAATATTTTTGTAAATTTACATAATAATAATAGGGGGGACGCTGAAACTTTTCTTGTAATCTACATGCTGCGTGCGTAGAGCGAAACTTGGTCTGGCGCCCGGAAAGTGCAAAGTTTAGTTTTAATAGGAAAATGTGGCAGAACTTAAAAATCACCTAAAATTAACGAAAACTCTTTAACTGCTAATATAGGGAAAAAAGGTTATTGGTCCGGGGCAAAATAGACCAAAAAAAAAAAGTGAAGGTACATAAATTTTCATCAAACTGAAAGTGAGTAAAATTTTTAAAAATAATTAAAAATAAAATTTCAAAAATTTTATCAAAAAAAATTTACTCGAGGTCAAGGGAAAAAAATTTTTTTTTTCCGGGTTTTCTACAAACGGTGGGTTTTTTTAAAATTAATTTTTCAAATATTGTAGAATTTAAAAATTTTTGTAAAAAAATAAAAAAATTTTTTTTTTCCCTTTAAAACCACCGTTCCTGAGGAAAAGAATCAAAAAATTGTAAGCGTCATTGTATGCACACGTTTACGCCACCCTAGATAGTGTACTTAGTGGTTTTTTTAACGTGGTTTCCCCCGTAGGCCTATTCACAGGTGTGTTTGATTCGGGTTAATTAAGGAAACGATGAAAATTAAAAAATAATACAAAAAAGTTTCGGGTTTGATTCATAATCTTTCAATTTCTTTTCTTGTTGTTTTTTTTCTTTATCTTATTTTTCTTCTTCTTTATCTCCTTTTTCTTTATCCTGTGTGTAAGTGAATTGCGTCAAAAACGATTTTCGCATGTCTGTTGGGTTTAAAGAATCCTCTTAAGAAAAGGGGGCCCAAAACCATGCTTGGTCTTTGGGCTTGCGGCCTGGTTTGGGCTTGGTCTTTCAAGCCGGGAAAGGGCTTTTTTTTTTTGGTCTTAACCCAGTCTTGGTCTTGGTCTTGGTCTTGCTACAAGAGTCTTGTGGTCTTGCTTTTTTTTTTGGAAATAATTTGAAATTCAAAAAACATATTTTTCTAATACTAAAAAAATAAAAAAAGATCAATTTTTTTGCATTAAAATTTTAAAAATACCGATTTTAAAACCTAAATTTTAAAATTTTTTGATTAAAAAGGTATTTTAAATGTAGGGGTTTATTTATTTATAGCGCTTCAATTTTAGTTAAATTGTGGCACATAGAAACTTTTTTTAATCATAAGAATTATTTAAATTTTCTTTAAAGAAGCATATAAAGTAAAACAAATCAGTGACTGTGTAAACTTTTAATTTTAACCAGATGTGAAATTTCGTGAAAATGATTTTTAATATGTAAAACATTCATTTCTGATTAAAAAAAAAAGTCATTCAGGAATCTTTTCAGTTCATATAAACTTTTTATCTTTAAATTAGTCAAACATTTGCTCGTACAAAGTTGGCACTAATACTTTATAAACATTCTGCATATACAAGGTGGCTCAAAAGTGTGACAAAGCTCGGTATTTTCAAACCGTTCATGATAGTAAAAAATAAACACATACAAATTATAAAAAAAAAAGGCGTAAAATGTGAAACTATTTTCTATTTCAAAATTTTTCGAAAAATCCACTGCCACTCAAGAAAACTTCCTTATTTTTAGCTTTTAACCTAAAATAAAAAAATTATGACAAAAAATCCATTTAAAAAATCACCACCCTGTATATTATGCTAAAAATTGTTGAACTGTCATATAGGAACAATATCAACGTAGATGGTTTTTAAATATCATTTTTCGTCTAAACCGGAAGTGATATTTAAAATTTAGTTATATAAAAAGTACGACATGAAAATAATATTTTTATTAACCCATCTCTTTTACATTTATATTTTAGTTTTGAGAAGCAATCTAATGGTGCCACTTGTTACAGCGTTTATCTGTTGTTTTTCTGTATTGTGAAAATTTTTGATCCACCCTGTAAGTGGCATCATAGATAGCTAATTTTAATAAAATATTAGGAATATAAAAGTCATTTTCAGCTTCTATAACTTTTGTACCCCTATTTTTTCTTTGTCGTAAACGGTTTCTGAGATATCGAGTTTTGTCGGACCATTGAGTCACAATCTTATTATTTTTGAAACCTGTTATTAAATTTACTTGTTATCGTTGTTAGAAAACTGTATAAAAGAACAAACTGATTAATTTAAATATTATTTAATTAAAGACCCCTGTTACTTAATAAATTATCACCTTATTTGGCAGTTCTTGGCACATTTTTTGTCACGCCTGTATAAAATACCTCTGTATACCGAATATAAAAATTAAATAATATAATATTAAAATAAAATCGCAAAAGTGCAAGAGTCTTGCAGGTCGGTCTTGGTCTTGGTAGTCTTGCACTCCTCGGTCTTGGTCTTGGTCTTGGTCTCGGTCTTGGTCTTGTGCAAGACCAAGACCAAGACCGGTCTCGCTCATCACTAGAATCCTCTTCTGTTGGTGATTCAACATTAGCACACGACCGGCCTTGACAATTCGTGCATGCCAGAGAACAAATCAGTCGAATTTTTTGGAACCACATTTAGCACTGTATCCCCTTTTACAGTTGCAAAAAATTGTGTTTAGCAGTTTTTCCAGCACATGTGAGAGTAAAGTCTGAATTGGTTCTAATGTATTATCGATCAACTTCCAACCCCAATCTTTTGGATCTAGCTGATAACCAAGCCACACTTAAACTTGGTAATATACCGAAAAAAGATGTTGCTTTGCAACAACTAAGGTTGGAGAAAGACAAGCTAATTGCACTAATTTTTTATTTCGAGTGTTTTTAACAAAACATACCAAGGAAGTTTAAAGGTGTATGGAAGCCCAATACTGTAGAACAAAATTGTCCAGGCGTGCAGGGCAGCGGGAATAGGGGGGTTGGCCCCGCGGAATTTGCGCAATGAATAGTAGGTCAGGGCCGGATTTATAATTTTTGTTACTATCTATAAAATTGACATCATCAAATGTCAAATTCCAACATTCACTGTTTTTTTTTTTTTTTTGCACAAAATTGTTGGTTATTAAAGGATACTACTATAGAATATTTAAAATTATTATGTAATATTAGATTTTATATCATCTGATTTAATATGGAAAGAATAGATGGCGCCACTTTACTGCCTTCTATTTAAATGGTCATATTTTTGGAAGTTTTGTATTTTTACCAAAAATCTGTAAATAAATAAAAACACGATTTTTAAAATAAATTTCAAACATTGTATGGTAGTATTATGTACTTATCACCAATTTTGTGATAAAAGAAGGGCAAGATAGTGTAAATGAGTTTAATCTAATCCTAAGATTCTGGTTGTACATTAAAAAGTAAAAATTATAACTGCTTTTTAGGCATATACTTTTCACTAATAATAAACATTCATGAGACAGAATAACAGTGGTTAAAAATGTTTAGTCACCTTTGGTACCTGAGTATCCATTGTAATAATTGTAAATATTATGTGTGTACAGTATGTCGAGCTTAAAAAGTTGATAATGCAAGATTAAGAAACCAAAAATTTAATTTATTTTTAAACAAATGGTATTGTCTCGAAAGTTGCCCCTCTTCGATTTTGATCATATTTGGTATACGGGGGTTTTTGGGGCGCTGATTACAAATCTGAAAAATATCTTTTCGGCAACGTTTCGTTTCCGATATCTTCATCATCAAATTGAAAATTAAACAACCTCATTGTCACTATATTCTCCCTTCTTTTTGTACACAATTTTGATTTTTACATTAAAGTGGCACACGATTTTTAAACACCTTTTAAACCTTGTTTTTTTTTATTTATTTTACATCTTTTTTCCATTAAATTGCGAACTTTTAAGTTCAAAGGCAGCAGCCATATTTGGTTAAAAAATAAAAGTGTAAAAAAGGTGTAAAATAAACATAAAAAAAAGTTTTTAAAAGGTGTTTGTGAAATATTGTGTGCCAATTTAGTGTAAAAATCAAGAATTTTGTGCAAAAAGAAGGAGGAATAGTGTAAATAAGTAATTTTTTATTTCCTGGTTTTTTCGGTCATTTTTTTTAAAAATTATTTGAAAAAAAATTAAAACATTTTTTTGACGCTGGTTTATTTCAAATATCATCAGAATTTTTGCAACTTAAAATTATCTAATAAGATAAAATTAAAATAAAGATCCAAACACTTAAAATTATTACGCTTACATCTTGAATGTTAGTGTAACACTAACATTCAAGATGTAAAGCGTAATAGTTTCATCGTTTAGTTTTTAAGTGTTTGGTTTTTATCTTTATTTTGAATTTTTTAAATCTTATTAGATAGTGTAAGTTTATGAAAGGCAAAAGATTCTGATGATGGTTTAATTGGAAATAAACCGAAACGTCAAAGAAATGTTTTATTTTTTTCAAATAATTAAAAAAAAATGACCGAAAAACCCTGGAGAATTAAAAATTATTAATTTAATAACACGGTCAGGAAAACAAAAACTAAGTGTAAATAAGGTTAGTTTGATTTTCGATTTTGATGATGAATGTCTCGAAAACGAAACATTGCCGAATTTTTTTTTAGATTTGTAATCAGCGCCCCAAAAAACCGTACCAAAATTGTACTTCCTTTCATTCAATTAGAGGGACCCGTATATATTAAAATTTGCCCAGTAATCAATAATTTTGATCCTTTAAAAGAGTGTACTAAATTATTAAATGAAATAAAAGTACCTAAATGTTAACTTTATTTCTTTTTAATAATCCACAGAAATACAAAAACATTGTGGAAATCATCTAAAAGATAGTTAAGATTGCCTTGCTTTTCTCACTTATATTTCCTATGAAATTTTCATTTTCTATTATTCATAATTGATATATTATTATGTATTCGGTTACCTAACGTTACGTCTTATAAGAAGCATCTAATTTAGATATAAAAAATACTTACCTAAAGTTAAAAAGACGGGTATGTTACCCTTGGTTTGCAAGACAAAACCATACAACCTCTAGTTATTTTGTTACGATATTATAAGTAACAAACAATAAACACAAAATTATAGTCACAATTTAATAAACACTAATCACTAAAATAAGAAGGTTTTGATCAATCCAAAAAATGGTACTCCGGCTCTCATAAAATTATAATGTGTTGGCTAACTTCACACTGATCTTTTTAAAATTCGAGATATTGTGGTGTGGTCTTGTCCAGTAATGTCCCCCAGTTGTCTCGTGCTAATGTTTCCTTTCGGCCTCCTCACACAAAGTATCACGTCTAAATCCCTCTCGTTTTGT
Organism: Listronotus oregonensis; assembly: GCA_019359885.1. Classification (NCBI taxonomy): domain Eukaryota; kingdom Metazoa; phylum Arthropoda; class Insecta; order Coleoptera; family Curculionidae; genus Listronotus; species Listronotus oregonensis. The sequence continues at coordinate 81,036 of JAHBCN010002455.1, read as the reverse complement.
ACAATTTGTCTCTGATTTTTACGTCGATTTTCTTCACATTTGCTATTATTGACATTACATTAAATTATTTCGTGGAATTTTGTTATTGCGCAGAATCGGCGGGGCCAACTCTGACAGTTATTTTCATACTGGGCTGGACATTTTTTGATCGAAGGAGCCATAGCATTGGGCTTCCATACACCTTTAAACTTCCTTGAAACATACATACTTATCTAAGCAGGTAGTTTTTTTAGGAGCTCCGTACATACAAAGAGGAAAGCGATATTCTCATAGTTATACTTATGTATATTTTATATTTTTAATGTAAGTTGAAATCACCGATAGAAAAATATTTTTACTTATATTACAGCATTATAGCAGCAGCAGCTTTTAGGAAAAAAATATTTATACCTTTTTAATAGATAATTTTACGATCTACAATTTTTGTTTAAAGTAATTTTACAATTAAACTTATCGTTTTAAAGAAAATTGCGAAAAACCCAGTTTTTTTACTTTTGACATCGAGTCAATTTTTTTCCACGTACCGAAACGATGGGGAATTTTGAAATGTTATTTTTAATTATGTTTTGAACAAGTATACTCACTTTCAGCTTGATGTAAATTTATATACCTTTAAATGTCTAGATTGACCGGAGTATGTGTATATAAACTTAAAGTAGTTTACACTAATTTAAGCACCCAGCCCAAAAATATTTTATTCCAAAAAAACAAACAGCGACGCAAATTATCTCTGCGTCTGCCCTCAACCAATATTTACACACAATCATCCTCGTGTTTGTTTATTTTTAATAACGCCGAAAATTACACCAAAACCAATCCGCGTAAATTAGAGGCTTTCATCACCTTTAACCGGTGGTTTGCCCGATTTTTCGGCCCAAGATCGCTTATCTTTGGATATAAACGGCATCGCCTCGCGCGTTAAAAATCCGTGTACCTCTCCCCTATTTTAACACATTCCGAAATCTGCCTCGCACCTGCCAAATTTACTGACAGGTTTAATGGTAATCAGCGACTAGTATTTACCGAGAGAGATAATCACTAGTTTTATTTGTTAATCTTAAAAGGCGGTGTTGCCAAGACTGATGTACCTGTACCCTCTTCCGAAGGTACTAACTTGCCAATAAGTACGCCAGACACAGAATCCACGAAAAAGATCTCTCTAATGGCGTTAGCTTTTTTTAATACTGAGACGTTTTATTGGGCTTCTATTATTTACTGGTAGGTTTTTAGTTTTTGTCAAGGAAGTTTAAAGGTGTATGGAAGCCCAATGCTATGGCCCATTCGATCAAAAAATGTCCAGCCCAGTATGAAAATAACTGTCAGAGTTGGCCCCGCCGATTTTGCGCAATAACGAAATTCCACGAAATAATTAATAATGTGTTGTTCTACTTACACACTGATAAATCAGTGTGTAGTTAGGCATCACATTATACTTTTATGAGAGCCGTATTAGTTTCGATTGTTTTGCTTTGTGTGATTATATTTGTGGTTGCAGAAGTTTTTTGGATTGATAAAAACCTTCTTATTTTAGTGATTAGTGTTTATTAAATTGTGACTATAATTTTGTGTTTATTGTTTGTTACTTATAATATCGTAACAAAATGGCTAGAGGTTATATGGTTTTGTCTTGCAAATCTAAGGGTAACATACCCGGCATTTTTTACTTTAGGTAAGTATTTCTTATATTTAAATTAGGTGCTTTTAGAGACGTAACGTTAGGTAACCGAATAAATAATAATATATCAATTATGAATTATAGAAAATGAAAATTTCATAGGAAATAGCAGTGAGAAAAGTAAGGCAATCTTAACTATCTTTTAGATGATTTCCACAATGTTTGTGTATTTCTGTGGATTGTTAAAAAGAAATAAGGTTTACATTTATAGGTACTTTTATTTCATTTAATAATTTAGTACATTCTTTTAACGGACCAAAATTATTAATTACTGGGCAGACCAGGCAAATTTTAATTTATACGGGTCCCTCTAATTGAATAAAAGAAAGTACAATTTTATATTTGCTTTTACTGTATTTGTTTAAAAAGAAATTAGATTTTTGGTTTTTTAAACTTACATTATCAACTTTTTAAGCTCGACATACTGTAGACACATAATATTTAACGGTTACTGTTACAATGGATACCTAGGTACCAAAGGTTACTAAACATTATTAAGCACTGTTATTCTGTCTCATGAATGTTTGTTATTAGTGAAAAGTATATGCCTAAAAAGCAGTTATAAAAATTTTCACTGTTTAATGTACAACCACAATCTTAGGATAAGATTAAACTCATTTACACTATCTTGCCCTTCTTTTATCACAAAATTGGTTATAAGTACATGAAACTGTCATACAATGTTTGAAATTTATTTTTAAAAAATCGTGTTTTTATTTATTTACTAAGTTTTTTGGTAAAAATACAAAACTCTCAAAAATATCGACCATTTAAATAAAATGCTGTAAAGTGGCGCCATTTATTCTTTCCATATTATATCAGATGATATAAAATCCAATATTACACAATAATTTTAAATATTCTATGGTACTATCGTTTTGTGCAAAAAATTAAAAAAAACAGTGAATGCTTGAATTTGACATTTGATGATGTCAACTTTATAGATAGTAACAAAGAATTATGGAAGTCCGGCTCTGACCTACTATTCATTGCGCAAACTCCGCGGAGCCAATCCCCCGATTCCCGCTGCCCTGCACGCCTGGACAATTTTGTTCTACAGTATTGGGCTTCCATACACCTTTAAACTTCCTTGGTTTTTGTTAGTACCTAAAAAATTTGGGTTTTATTAAATAAAATGTCAGAAAACATTATTTATGTTTATTACTAAAACGTATACGAAAAGAGACGAATTTATATATATTTTAACCATTTGACAACAATGTAATCTATATACAGGGTGGCACAACGAAACATCAGAGGCTATTTCTGACAAATCACTTCTCTTCTTTAAAATGACATCTTTATTCCTGCAACCTCTAAGGAGAAGGTGGCACAACCCCAAATTTTAAATGGAAGGATGAGATACCTCACTTTAAATTTCTTACAATTTCCTTTACGAGAATACCCAACATAAGGTACTTAGGGTTAAAAGTTTTAAAAATATTTGCATTTCAAATTAAAAAGTTATTTAAAGTAGGTAATATATAACCAGTGATGAAAAATTTCAGAAAAATATTTGCAATGTTTTCCGGAAAAATTTTGGAAATATATGGAAATGTTGGAAATATTGGAAATATAGAAATAAAAACTACAAAACTCAAAAATAAACATTTAATAAAAGTTTATCAAAGGTAATAGCATAAAGGGTCAGATTTGGCCGGATATTCAGAAAGTAGTATTTTTTAGAAACGAGTTAAATTACCTTGCAACGGAAATGGAAACCATGTAAATTTTTTTAACGGGTTAATTATTGGCTCCCCTGTACAATTTACAGAAAAAAAGAAAACCTTTTTAAGAGACCAAATCTTTGAAAGCCCTGCCAAGTTTGAAAAAATTTTTTATAAGCGAATCTTGAATTATTCAATTAAATATAATTTAAAATTACCAATTTTTGGTTCAGGTACCAGTAAAATGAATATTGCCCTGAAGGGAAAAAATGTCAATAAATCAATGACAGTCGATATTTGAAAAAATATGAATTATTCAATCGACGAAAAAGTATCCATAATTAAGTGCATTATGCGGGAAACAGTTTTAGGCAGTATCTGGAAATGTTTTCAGTTTATTTTCCTTATAAGCCCATCCTTCCCTTTCAACATTAAACGTATGGGCAGTAAGTTCGAGTTCAAAGGTAGCGTAATAAATAATTGTAAAAAACTCAGGATATCGAAAATAGAGCCAAAGAAAGAGAGAACAAAGATCTTCATATTTTACTGAGTGTGGAGGAAAACAAAATGGTTAGTACGAGGGTTCTTGGACAAGAGGTAAATAAACAACATACAACGGTATTGCGCACTTTGAAAAAACACAAATATTATTCGTATAAATTCGAAAAACATCAAGAGCTGCAGAAGGAGATGAAGAGCGAAGAATGGATTTTGTTTTGAAATGATGAAAGACAATAACGATAGAATTTTTTAAAAATATTTGTTTTACCGAAATGTACATTTACCCTCAACAATGAACCAAATGTTCAAAATTGCCGGTATTGGAGCCAAGAAATGACATCGTTTGTTCATATCGGACACAATATCCCAAAAACAAATGTATTCGTGGAAATTTATCGGACACCATATCATTGGACCCTTTTTTATGGACTATAACCTGACAGCAGAAACCTATTGGACTCCCCAAATGCCCTAGTTGGAGCCTGGAAAAGTTTTCGAGCAAATGATTGGTCCAAAGGTACCGGATACTTTGGCCAGCCAGGTCCCGATATTTCATCGAAGACTTCTTTCTGTGGGGTCACTTAAAGTGTTATTTATAAGTATAAAATTGAGATCTAACCATCTACAAACGCTATTTCGTTAGAATGTAATAAAATTTGGCAATATCACTTAGCAACTAGAAATGAATTTTATATCGGTTGGGATATTGTTTAGCTGTTATGGGGAAGTTGTTTGAACATTTGATTAATTAATGTTTTTATTAATTCTCTATTATTTTTAAAAGTTATTGTATTTTATTTCATTTATTTTTCCACACCTAGTAAAATATTAAGATTTCAGTTCTCTTTTTTTCGGATCTATTTTCGATCTTCTGAGTTAAACATTTACATTATTTATTGCGATGGCTTTGGACTCTGAATTACTGACAATACGTTTAGGGTTGAAATGGACCAGATAGGCCTGATGGAAAAATAAGTTGAAAATATTTTAGATACTGCTATTGGTTTATAAATTCTAGTAGATAAATTATTTTTAATGATCATGTAATAATTGCTATTAGTTAACTTAATTGTTACATTAAAAAGGTTTGATAAAAATAATGGTAACCTGTCTTTACTTTGAATTGGTTGTGAGATTGATAAACAAAAAATCCTTTTTGGCTGTACTCAGATTTGACAAAGCTTATAACAATTTTGTTGGTGCTTGGTGTCTGTTTGGTTTTACCTGAACCGAAAATTTGGTAATTTTGCAATAAAATTAAATAATTCAAGATTCGCTTGTAAATTTTTTTGAAACTTGGCACGAGGGTTTGTCAGATTCGTCTCTTCAAAAAGTTATCTTACATTTTTTCTGTAAAATGTACAAGGGAGCCAATATAACAGATGAGTAAAGGTCAATTAGCGAATGAATTTGAACAAGTAGCGTAAAAAAATACTTAAAAAGCAACTTAAAAAAATTAGCTCATATAGAATCAAATAAAGTTCCAGTCAAAGCGATTTGGCAACCCTGTTGTTTATTTAATAGCTATGGACCATCGCGCTAAAATCTACACCTTGCGTTTTTTGGCAACCGTAACTTTGTGAGTTTGCATAATGTGTTAAAAATCGAGGGAAAAAAGAAATAAAAATAATGACTTTAGACATTAAAAACAAAGCTTTGGGTCGCTTTTAGGCCTATCTTGACGTGTAATCTTAAAATATATACCTATCATTATTCAAAAGGTTGTGTTTTTGTAGAAGAAAAATAAAACCGTTTAGAAAACAAATATGCTAAATGATTAGATTTATGCTTAGTTCCTCTGATATTTTTTCACTTAACTAACCGAAAGTAACCACCCCATTCTGGAGTAATTTTTTTGTTGAAGACACCTAGTTTTTGGGTTAAGACGCCCACTTTGACCTAACCTCACTTGAATTTTTTGGTAAATACCAAATCATTGCTCTTGGCATATCCAAAACTTTTAAGCAGGTGTGTGTATGTCCAAGAGAAAATGTTTATTATTCTTAATTATAAATAATACAAATTTAAGCAATAGTAAAAACAATAAAATGGATACTTTAAAAAAATTATATTAATGCACGTTCAATAAAGAATAAGATTGATGGATTAGAAGTATAAATATCTGAAAAAAATGTGCAAATTATTGTCAATACCGAAATATGAAACGAAGAAAATAAACAAAAATATTTGAATTTCAAAGACTTGACGTCAATTTTTGCAACAAGAAACAAAAATGGTGAGACGACCTGTAGAATGACACCGATACGTCACGGTCTCATATGGCAAACCCGTATAAAACCGTGACGTATCGGTGTCATTCTAACAGCGTTCGATCTCTAGGGGATTAGGTATTTTTGTAAAAAATAATATAATTGTTGAAATAATAGCAAAAATGAGAATGAATTGTCATATATTGCCATTAAAATCAAACAATATAAATTACTCCTATGTACAATATATAGCCACAATCGATAAAAAATACAGACTTTATAAATTTTCTAGATCAAAAACTTGAGAGTTTAATAGTATTAAATTTAAACTGTTTTTTAATCGGCGATATAAATATTAATATTTTAGAAAACAGTAAGGATTAAAAACATCTTATAGATCTTTATCAATCAAATAATTATAGATTATTTAATGAAAATATTCCAACACGTGAAACAAAATACAGTAGTACTCTTATAGACCATATAATAAAAAATTCATCTAAGAAAGTAAAAAATTAAATTTATGGATAGCCCGTTAAGTGATCATAAAATTCAAGTGATAGATATTTCCAAAAAATGAAAGATAAAACTTCAAGATTTGAATCTATCTCCATCAATAAATTTAATATAGATAATTTAAGAAAACAACTAAAACCCTTAAAAAATCAAAAATATGAATTTCCTGATACAAATAAATTAATATTTTGACCAAATTATTGATATATTCAAACAATACTCACATAAACAAAAAATAATTTTTAAGCCATGGTTTAATAAGAAATTAGCTAAACTATATAGGACAAGAGACAACTATTATCACAAAAAGAAAAAATATCAAGAAAATATGGAAATTTAAAATTTATATAGTTACTATAATAATCCAGTCAAAAAACAAGTAAGATCAGTAAAACAAAAATTTTACAAACAATTTGATATTGGTGATAACAAGAAAATTTGAGAAAATAGAGATTTACTTCTGACAACAAAATCTAAAAGTGACAAATCTAATATTAACTATTTATTAATTAATACTAACAAAACCAGAAATAAACAACTGATAAGGGAAGAAATAAATAATAATTTTATAAATGTTGATCCAAAATTACGAAAATATTAGTAACTTACATGATACTAGTTAAATAATTTTTTGGGAAACAATTCAAATTAAAAGTAATTTACCAATAAGAAATTTAAAATTATCACTGTTTAAAATACACATAAGAAATATTTAAAATTAATTTGACTGTTTTATTAATGAGTTCTTGTTAAAGGTATTTATAGTTATTTTTTTTGTAATGTTATATTCCCTGTTATAACCTGTATAGTTGGTTGGGAATTAAATATATTTAAAAAAAATTCTGGATTTGTTTTGTATAACAATTTGACGACCACCCAGTATACTAAGGGACCATATACAATACATATGCTAATGTAGTACTATCAACTGCCTTTTGGCATTTTTTGTTTATTTAACCAGCTCCCACCGTCGGTAGCCATTTGTCGTCGCCCAACAAAAAATTTGCGACCCGACAAATGTTTGTTTGGTTACAAAACTGCTGTATTTGGGTCGAATAAACAAATATCCTTAAAGGAGCCGATGCGGTACTAAAAATAACATTCCCAAATAAAGGGTTAATTTTTTTTTTTAGCAAACTCTTTACTTGGAAATAAAAGGCAAGTTTTATGGCTGTCGTATAGTGCATTGTTTGTGTTGGGAGTACCATAATTTGCTTGTAAATTGCCGAAAATCGTGCACTATATTTGTGCAAGAAAACAGTGTGCATCTACAGGGTGATTCAATAGCATTAAAGTGAAAGTTAAATATTCTCTATTGTTATTAAAAAAAATGTTCACAAAGATAATAAAAATTAACACTAAATGACCAAGAAGGTAAAAATAATATTTAATTAAAAATACATTCAAGACAAATTTATAATTATTTCATATACAAAGTGTATTTATTTACACACTTAAAGATCCCACGGATTTGTCACCTATTTCTATTGTTTATACATAAGTGTTCTCTTTTAAGCTTCCAACAGGCCAACTGCCATAATTAGGTATAGTTGAAAGTAGTGATGAGCGAGACCGGGCTTCGGTCTTGGTCTTGGTCTTGCAGCAAGACCAAGACCAGACCAAGACCGCCTTTCGCTTGGCAAGACCAAGACCGGGTATGCAAGACCAAGACCAAGACCGAGGGGTGCAAGACTACGCAAGACCAAGACCGACCTGCAAGACTCTTGCACTTTTGTCACTTTTTTTTTTAAATTAAAAAGAGGTTTTTAAAATAAAAAAAAATTAAAGGTTATTTGAGTAACAGGTTTTTAAAAAAAAATAATAATTAAATCGATCACTTCGTTTTTTAATAAAATTATCTAAAAACAATAACTAGTAGATTCAGTAACATGTTTCAAAAATAATAAGATTTTGACTCAATGGTCCGACAAAGCTCGATATCTTCAAAACCGTTTACGACAGAGAAAATTAGAGTACAAAAAATTATGGAAGCTGAAAATTACTTACCTAGTCCTAAAGATTTTTTTTTAATTAGGTATCTAGTGATGTCACTTACTGGATCAAAAATTTCCAAAATCCAGGAAAACTTATTTTGTGCCACACTGTAAAAGTGGCATCATTAGATTGCTCTTTAAACTAAGATACAAAAAGTAAAATAATGGTTTAATAAAAAATATATTTGTCATTTTATATAGGATACTTTTTATATAAATGGATTTTAAATTTCACTTCCGGTTTAGACGGAAAAGTCAAAACAATGCCAAAAGTATAATGATGACATCATTTTTGTCAAAACCGAAAATGATATATAAAAAACCATCTATGTCGACATTGTACCTATATGACAGTTCAAGAATTTCCAGCATAATATGGAAAGAAGCGATTTTTTTAAATGATTTTTTTGCTATAATTTTTCTATTGTAGGTTAAAAGCTAAAAATAAGAAAGTTTTCTTGAGTGGTAATGGATTTTTTGGAAAATTCTGAAATAGAAAATAATTTTACATTTTACCCCTTTTTCTATAATTTTTGTATATTCAGTTTTTACCATTATGAACGGTTTCGGATATATCGATCTTTGTCGCACTATCGAGCCACCTTGTATATGCAGAATGTTTATAAGGTATTTGTACAAACTTTGTACGGCAAATGTTTGACTAATTTGAACATAGAAAGTTTATTTGAACTGAAAAGCTTTCTAAATACCTTTTTTTTTAATTAGAAACCAATGTTTACATATCAGAATCATTTTCATGGAAATTTCACATCTGGTTGAAATAAAAAAATTTTTTTCTGCCCTCAGAGTACTCAGTATTGTAATTTTATATGCTTCTTCAAAGAAAATTTAAATATTTCCTATCACTAAAATGAAGCGCTATAAATAAATAAACCCCTACATTTAAAATATCCTTTTTAATCAAATAATTTAAATGTACATGTAAGGTTAAAATTGGTATATTTTAAAATTTTAAAGCAAAAAATATAGTCTCCATCTTTATTTATTTGTAAGTATTAAAAAAATATATATTTTATTTAAGATTGTTTAGTTTAAATTATTACTACCAAAAAAAGCAAGACCAGCAAGACTCTTGCAGCAAGACCAAGACCAAGACCGGGTGGTGCAAGACCAAGACCAAGACCAAGACCTTCTTTGGGCTTGCAAGACCAAGACCAAGACCAGACTTGCAAGACCAAGACCAAGACCAAGACTAGCCCGGTCTTGGTCTTGGTCTTGCTTTGCTCATCACTGGTTGAAAGCATTTATTCTTATCGATAAAGAATCTGATAATCTTATTTTATTTAGTCCAATGCTAATGACAAACTATACAAATAGATAAACAACAATCATAAATTAAAAGTCTTTATCAATATTAGTAATGTTAATTATAAAAACAGTACACGAACAGGAACACAAAATTAAAAGCGTCAACTCAAAAAAAAAAGAAAACAGAAAAATGCATTTATAAAACACTCCTGCAGGTTGTAGTATGCTTTATCGACCAGTAGGCTTTTTTCTTTATTTTTAAGTAATCTTAAGGATATAGTAGTTCTCTAACCACAACTAACCACACCTTGGAGTGACAGAAACCACAGCACGAGGGAATGGATCCGAAACAAACACAAGGTATACTGGGGAAACCTCAGAAGAATTAGACATGGAAAAAGCCTCAGAAGAATCCAAAAGAAGAAAGGAAAACTACTCAGACGAAAGTAGGAAAAGACTTCGCATAACAGTAGGGTTACTAACAGGGCACGATAACCTAAGAGGACACCTACACAAGATAGGCTCATACAATGGGGATCTAAGTTGCTGAATGTGCGACGAGGGGGAAGAAACAGCCTACCATATCCTGTCCGAATGTGAAGCATTGAATTACAAAAAACAGGCATTATTTGGGCAACCGGAAATGAGCCCACAGGAATATATAAACCAACCAGTCTCGGGGTTATACAGACTTGTAAAAGGAACAAGACTCATGGGAGATTAGGCACAAAAAGCCCATAGGGTTGCGCTGCCTCCGGTAGTGAATCAAGACCACAGATTATCTATATAAATTTAAAAAAAAAAGATGGGGAACTCTATTTTATCGGTCTTTTTAGTTCGACTAGTCCCGCTGTGGCGCTAAAATCGATTGCGCGCGCTCAGATTTATTTAAAGTTTTAATTCATTTTTTGCGATAATCCGAATGTGCTTATTACTTAAAATTAAAAATAAACACATTACTGCTTTTGCCATAAACAATAAATAAAACAACACATTTTTTATTATCTTACATAATGTTATTTACAAATTGCATTAAATGTCTTTTGTGTCATTGGTGGTTTGATGCTTGGTTTGTATTTGGCCCTTCTGTTGTTTTCTTATTTACATTCAAAATATGGGAATCTAAAAATAAAAATGTATTTAAACCTATAGGTAAAGGTAATTGCATTTTCACAAATATAACTATTTTGTCTATTCCATAATGAAACTTTTTGTTGCTGTAAATTCCTCTTTTGATAACAGTAACACTTTTCTTCGTTTTTTAATGTGTATTATCAGAAATAAAAAAAAATCCGGTATCCCAAATATAATTAAATTGAGTTAAGGAATTTCTAAATAGCAAACTCACCTGTAAATTCCTGGAAAAAAAACGCTTTCCATTCGGTGTTTTTTAAAGAACAATTTGGCACACAACACTTAAAAACCATGATGTTTTACATTTCAGTTCAATTATTTATTACCAAAAATTTAAAAATGTGACAAACAGTCGAATGTCTGAATTATAAATATAAATCACAGATTATAAATATTAATAAAAAAATTATAATATCAGTGCTTTCATTTCAAAACGAACCACCCTAAATATCTTTAAAAAAAAACACTCACCAAAAAAACAAAGAAACACGTCGATTTAGATATACAGGGGGAAGTTTAATTTCGTATTTGATAAAATTTTATCGGTCACCTCCTAACCTCCAGTTAACCTCACTTTGATATGTCAAATGGCAACCCCCATAGTGTGACACATCATTGTAAGCGGCATGAAATTTGCTATCCAACAGTACTAAGAAACTTTAAATCGATGGACGTAGAAGCGACTTAAAAGTAAAAATGTGTGTTAATTAGTTTATCGTGTTCAAATAATTTATTTTATCAAATGCTCAAAATGTGCGCCGTTATTGGCGAGACAATAATAAAGTCTGTTTTGAAATTCTTCGCGAACGTTGGCGAAAGTTTGTCTGGTAATACCTCTGCATTCTAGTGTAATTCTACATTTAAGTTCTTGAATATTTGCAGGTGGCGTTTTGTACACTTTACTTTTTAAATAACCCCAGAGGAAAAAGTCTAGAGGAGTTAAGTCTGGAGACAGTGCTGGCCATTCGATGGCACCTCGTCTGCCTATCCATGTGCCTGGAAACTGTTCATTGAGCCACTCTCGAACTGCTAAAGCATAGTGGGGAGGGGCTCCATCTTGCTGGAAATGCAAATTATTTTCACTGAGTTCCACAGCACCATTTTCATCCACCTGATTTTCCAAAGATTGGACGATAGAAGGGTATATCGCATTTTCCAAAAGGTTCAGATACAGTTGCCCAGTTAAATTTTCTTCCAGAAAGAATGGCTCGATAATTTCGTTTCCATAAATACCTGCCCAAACGTTGATCTTCTCTGGAAATTGAGTATGTCCTTCCTGAAATATGTGCGGATTTTCATTATCCCAATATCTGCAGTTATGTCTATTAAGAATTCCATTTAAGAAGAAAGTTGATTCGTCAGAAAAGCAGATATTTTTGATCAAATGAGGGTCTTCGTCAATTCGCTGGCACATTGATTCGCAAAATTCTATTCTTCTATCATAATCGTCTTCGTTGAGTTCATGAAGAATTTGTATTTTGTATGGAAAAAACTTATTCTTTTTCAAAATTTTGTGCACGGAACCCGTAGAAATATTGGTCAGCTTAGAAACTTTTAGAATAGACAACGTCGGATCTATTGCGAACTGTCCTAGTACCTCAACCTGGCGTGCTTCGTCTAAAACCCTTTCATTAGTACTTTTCTTGTTGCATACAGATCCAGTTTCTTCAAACTTACGCACCAATTCCATTACATATTTATGCCCCACGTTTTTATTTTGATGCCTCTCATTGAATACTCTGGCGGTTCTACGCGCATCGATCTTCAGCCCCATATAGGAAAATTATTTCTATTCTCTCTGCTAGAGTATACACCATTTTAAAATCAAGATTCTTAATTTTAAACTAACGATGTCAAAATGACAATCCTAACAGTAATATTTAACTGGTTCCTAAACGTCTTAAAAACTTGTGCTATTGCAGTGTTTTGCTGTAGCAGGTAACACAAAAAATAATAATTGGAATGAATGCACACTAAAATAGTCTGCGAGGAATTTCAAAACAAGCTTGTCTCGCCAATAACGGCGCACATTTTGAGCATTTGATAAAATAAATTATTTGAACACGATAAACTAATTAACACACATTTTTACTTCTAAGTCGCTTCTACGTCCATCGATTTAAAGTTTCTTAGTACTGTTGGATAGCAAATTTCATGCCGCTTACAATGATGTGTCACACTATGGGGGTTGCCATTTGACATATCAAAGTGAGGTTAACTGGAGGTTAGGAGGTGACCGATAAAATTTTATCAAATACGAAATTAAACTTCCCCCTGTATATCTAAATCGACGTGTTTCTTTGTTTTTTTGGTGAGTGTTTTTTTTAAAGATATTTAGGGTGGTTCGTTTTGAAATGAAAGCACTGTATAATACAAATGACAATATGTTTTGACAGATCACAGATCGTCGACCGACAGAACTAAAAGATAGAGAATTAATGTGACAAGTGACGTTACACTAGCGACATAGCGGGACTAGTCAGTACTAGGAGTGCCCAGGCCCTGATCAAGACGGCTCCCAGGGAAGAAAAAGAAGATGTTCTCAGAGACTGAGAAAGGTAAATCGAATGGGGAAGTGGTAAGTTACGATTTTGCCTAGTGTTGTCAATTGCCTTATTATGCGTGTTGGAATATTTTTTATATACAAGAACTAGAGTTTCCATAATGAAGGGACATGGTAATGTAGGGAGGATAATTTGCGTTATTGTTTCCCTTAATTTGAATCTTTTATTTCGTTCTATTTTACGAATCTTTTAAGAAAAATACAAAAAAAAATCGGTGTTAATTTTTATTTTAAGGATAAAAAAGTGGGTATTTTTCAACTTATTTGTCAATAAAATGCATCCATTTAAGTTAAGCAATTTCTAGTGATTTGTTTCATATCCTACGTGTAAAGACAAATAATTTCAATTTTTTTCAAGAATATCAATTTTTGGATTTTTCAAAAAAAAATTAATCGCAAAATTGACACTTTTCATTATTTTTTTGAAATATTCTATTTTTTATAAACTTTAAGAATAAAAATATTTGACAACTCAAAAAAAAATTAATTTGAAAATTTTGCAAATTTTTAAAAAATGGAAAAATTAATATTTAAAAAAAAATCCAAATTATTCTTTTTTCAATAAACATTAAGAAAAAAAAACAAAAATTTTAAGCAAAAAAATAATGAAATTTTAAGCCTTTACTGGTAACGGTAACTGGTAACTGGTAAAGTAGGTGTAACATGGTTCCAGAAATGCTCAATGGGGTTAAACATACAGTGATACGGAGGAAGCCGTAAGACAGTATGCCCAGCCTGTTCAGCCAAATTATCACATACATATTGTTTTTTGTAACTGAATTTAAAATAAATATCATTTTCTAACAAATATTCCTGGATTTCAGTTTTTGAACTTGATGAAGCTGGTGCTTAGTGTAGCAGACGACTGTGGTAGCTTGCGTTATCCATGACAATAACACTGTTGTTATTGTCATGGATAAATGGATGGTTTATATCTTTTAATTTCTTGAAGGTAATTAAATCTTCAAGTGCGTAATCTGTGCGATTCCATTACCACTTGTCTTTTGTCTATTTTGCGGTATTTAAATCCCATTTTACAAACAACTCTATGGAGGGTGGCACGGTAAATATTTATATTGGTTTCATCTTCGTCTAGCTTCTTTTTCAGTTTATCCAAAGTAGGAATAACTCCGCTTTCATAAAGACAATATATTTTCCTTCTTATTAGGTCCTGATCACTATTGTCTATACGGTGAGATTGAAAATCACTACGTTTTTTTTTCAAATCTTTACTAATAATAATATCCCTTATCAATGATATTGGAGTTTTTGTAAGTAGACAGTTTTCTTTTAAAGCTTCTTGTTTAATTAGTCCTGTACTGATTAAAGTTTCATACACATTTTTCACAACCTGTTTTGCATCTAATGACAAATGATTTCGACGCGACATAATTATATTCTCGTAAAACAACTTTTTCGAAACGCACAGTAAAAACGGTTATTCAACACTGCCACTAAAATATTAGCCGAAATATTTATACGCCTAATGGTTAATACTCAAGAAATACCTGTCTTACCCCTATGAAATAATGGGTTTACCCAATAACAATAGGTAATAAAATCGTTAAAGGTTTATTGGGGTATGGTCCGTCAAAAGCCATAACGATGTATTTTGAGACAGACTATACCTTTGACCCAAAAATAGCACGTGACGCCTATATTACCTTTTTAATAGCAATAACAATTACAGAGTTTCGAAAATGGGACATCCTGTACATTACGAAAATAAAATTAATTATATTTTTTTTTATTTCAACTGTATATAACTCCTTAAATAAACAAATGGATCCTAAGCCATATTATCTTTTAAAAGAGAGTGCCGAATCGCATGGCCAACTGACACATATTTGTCAAACAAAAAGCCCGGTGGTCCAAATAAGCACTAAGACCATAAGTTAAGGATCTAGATATTAATTTTTACCGTTGTAAAGCAAGGGTTGAAGTTATTTCACCTGCCTCCTAAACATCCATTTCAGGCATTCTTATGGTATTCTTTCTACCTGATTTCCAAAATATTTAAGATGCTATAAAATATGGGTCTTAAGCATCTTCGAGGGCGACTCGTTAAATAGCACAGTCTATGGAGATTTTTTTCTGTAATTAAAATTAAATAGTAAATCAAAATCAATCATCGAACCTAAAAAACCAAAATTCGTGTAAAAGTTTTTTGTTTTTTATATGAAAAAAACTGCCAAAATAGTTGTTTTAGTACCAAGGGCGTAAAATAGCACTTTTACGCTTATTGCCTAAAGTTGTCAGCTGAGGGAGTAAAATTGTTACGCCAGAGGATTAAACAATATTTTTTGTACGACTGAAATTAATGACTAAGCAATATCTGTATTTTTTTATAACACTGGTATATCGGATGCATAAAAGTTGCACTACGTGTTGCTCTGTTAGGAGCTGCCAGAAAAGAAATTATACTGGCCAACACCTTTAAGCAGAAGCCGTGAAAATACACAGCTCGATGGTGGGCAAGAAGAGGAAGCCTTTCTGTGAGCGTTGGATCATTAATAAGACGAACGGCTTTTCTTTGAATGGAGTCCAGAATGCTAAGTGTTGTAGGGGACGCCATTACCTAGACATGAGAACAATATTTTAAAGAAGGTCTGATTTGGGATACATACAGAGTGTACAGATTGGAAGAAGAGAAATGTTTTCTGGCTCAAAAGAGGAATCCAACCTTTTTTGAAGCTGTCGAGGATATGAATGTAATGTGTTTGTGCCAGTTGAGGTTATTCTCAAAAGTAACGCTGACAAGATTAAACGACTCTTTGTTCTGCAGAACTTGGCCGCTCATATGTAAGGGATGAGCATTGGCAGACTTTTTTCGCGACAGCAAACATGACTGTGTTTTTTTTGAGGCATTAAACTGAACAAGATTTTTGGCGCCCCAATCCAAGATAAGTTTGAGGTCTTGTGAAAGAGATATTTGCATTGACCTGCGCTTGTTTTCCAAATCAAAATTACATGGTGGCTTAATAAAGTGAATACTAGAATGAAGGCACTATCGTCAGCAAAACTATGAATAGGATTGATTGTGGAAGAGAAAAGATCGTTAATGTGTAGAAGAAACTGCGTGGGTGCCAGCACTAAGCCGTGGAGCACCCCAGCATTAAGTTGGTAGAAGCCGGAAGGATGACCATCTACAGTAACTGATATACATCGATTAGAAAGGAAACTGGAGAGCCAAGAGCAAAGCTTAGGTGGAAGACCGTAAGAAGGAAGTTTATTAAGATGCCCATCATGCCAGACCTGATCGAAAGCTTTGGATATGTCAAGAGCAATGATCTGGGATTCACCAATAAATTTAAGGGACTTGTTCCAGTTGTGTAAGACAAAAGAAAGAAGATCAGCTGTGGATCTACTGTGACGGAATCCATACTGTCTATCATGTAAGAACTTATGTTTTTCCACATACTTTTAGATTTGGGAATTAATTAATTTTTCCATTACTTTACAACCAAAAAGAAGAGATATAGGTCTATAGTTTGAAGGGAGACTTTTGGATCCTTTCTTGGGGACAGGTTGCACACGTGCAGCTTTCCAACTCTCCGGGAAAATTCCCGTGTTGTAAGAGATTCGAAATAGGCGAGTTAGGATGGGTGCAAGTTCGGGAGCACATTTTTTAAGACGATTGCTGGTATACCATCCAGACCAGCCGATTTTTTAGTATTAAGAGAAGAAAAAATACTCTTGATCTGTTTGACTTTAAAAATTATATCGGACATTTTATGAGAAACAGGGACAACTGTTGGAAAAGGAAAATTAATAGCAGGATCAAGCATAGATTTCGCAGCAAATTGTTTGCAAATAGCCAAATTTCCTTTAGAGGTAGAAACAATTCCATCTTTAGAGATTAGGGGTGGAAAAGAATTTGTGCAAAAGTTTTGACAAATATTTTTGGCAGCCAGATAGCTTTACTGCCATTTGAGAAAGAGAGAACTTTATCTTTTATCCGATTGTTAAAGCAGTCTTTTGCTTCTGAGATGGTCTGATTATACTGCTTTCTTGCTTCGATGCTAGCCCGTCGATTTTCGGGACAAGGGTTTTGGAAAAACTTTTTGTGGGTTAAATTTTAAAAGTCTGGCTTTGGCACAGGATTTGAAAAAGCACGGTTTGTGATTTGAAGTTATGGGGTTCTTTTTAGTGTAGGGAATATAGTTCTTAATTCCATTCATTTCAAAACAAAAGTGCGTTGCTGGTATACTTTTGTTAATAGTTTAATGTTTAAAATTGTTATCAGTATACTTTTAATTTAACGTTAAATTAATAATTTGTTTTACTAAAAATTGAGGCCTTATTTCGCTCCAGTGCATAAAAGTACAATTTTACGCCCTTAAATGGAAGCGTAAAATTGTATTTTTTTTAATAAAAAATTTTAATTTAATCGTAATTTAATTGCCATACTGTTAATAGGACTTTTGTAGAGAAACGAAAATCCTTATTGGTGCTTTTTGGGCAGAAAAAAGTCAGAAAACTGCTAAAATTGATAATTTTTAAAAAATCATAAGTTGGGCCCTTGTAAAGTCAAAAAGATGATCTTTGGGAAAAGCTTTATTCATAACATAAACACTTCCGTGCAACAATTTTCTGTAATGAAACAAAAATGGTGAAATCGATTTCGTTAGGTTGTAAGTTTGGTTGACTGGTCCGGTTAGTTCTAAGTTAACAAAAAACAGAAATATGTTTAATATTAAATTTATGCCTCAGTTTTATTATAGCATTAAAATTATTACAAGATTGCGGTTATTTTTAAGAAAAACATTACATTATATTTGACAGTCAGGGGTTTTTCGATGGCGCTAATTACAAATCTGAGGTCATTTTTTAACGGAAACTTCTTGTTTTTGAGTTACCCACTTTGCCCTAACCTTAAAACTAAACAGTATTTTCTGCCTACAATTACTTATTCTTAAAACTAGTTACACCGAAACTAATTGGTTTTGGGATAAAGCATCACGCATACTATAATTGAACTATTTTGTTAATAACTTAATTTTTATTTTAATCTTAGTCCAAATTATTTATTCATAATTGATTTTTGGACTTTCTATCACTGTAATATAAACTCTTTATACGACTTTTTTGTTCTGTTTGCTAATGATCTATTTTTTTTAGTCTTTTGAAACTAAAATTTATTATGATTTTCACTGTATTCATCGATTTTAGTTTTTAAATCATTGTTTGTACGCCACTGCAGAGCCGGCTTCAAACGTTTTAATAGACAAAGGTCAAAAGCTGTAAAAACATCAATTTTACGTTAATAATACAGGCTGTGAGTCTCAACGACGTTTCAAATTTATTATATTTGGGTGCTTTTTGGGCTTTTAAATGTTTATGTTCGGGATTAAGAGGTGTGGTTAAACGGGCATCAATAGAAGGTATTGTGGAAGAGGACTTAAGCCGGGTTTTAGGAAATCAAATAAAGGGGTTTTCAGAGCGTATTGTAATAAAAATAGATAATAAACTTTGGAATAAAAGAGAAAATTGGTATATTTAAGTGAAATTAAGGTAATTATTTCGGAGTGGGATGCACCCTATTTTGGGCTACAAAAAAAAATTAAGATATCGGACTTTTTTTTTATTCTGCTCGTTTTTGTGGCGCATTTTTGATAATAAATAGATCAACTACGAGAAATTAAAATTTTTATAACTTTTTAGCCATTAAATATAGTCAAAGATAATACTAACTACAATAAGATGAACCATTCAATGTTATTTTGAACCAAAATTTGTCGCGAGCCGATGTCCATCGAGAATTTTCCGGGTATCCTTGAACGAAAGTTAAACAGTGTTGCCGGCAGGCCTTACTATTGGCGTGATGAAACGGGTTCGAAAATGTTTCCGGGTTTGTATTCCCCGTTCTGAATTAAGGGCAAAGGGAAAACATTACAAATTGAGGTTTTTAATGGGGCGTTTTAACCGAAATTCAATTTTAAAACGATTTAACGGAAGCCCCCGGGAAAAAACTGGATTCAAACGCCCCTTTAAAAAGAACCAATACGAAACGGTAAACATTGTGTCTAGTCGCTTATAGCCAATATTCGGCAACACTGAAGTTAAAGGGAAACGCGAAAACTCTCGATGGACATCGGCTCGCGTTAGCCAAAGTCCATTAGGTATTAAAAATATAGCATTGAATGGTTCATCTTATCCGTAGTAGTATTATCTTTGATTTGGTTTCGTAGAGCCTTCAATGTTTGTGGAGGGTGCGGTGAATTTTTTGGCCTTCTTTCCATCATATCCTGTATATGGTCGATAGGGGAAATTTCTAGAGATCGATGAGACCACCGAAGAAAAGGAGATGGCACACATAACATGGGATTCTGGCTGTCGAACGATTTTTTTTTTAAATTTGAGTATGTTGTTTCTTAAATTATTAGGAACATCTTTTAAATGGAACATTTTTGTGCAGGCCTATAGGGTGGCCCAAAAATAACTGAGAAGTTTAAGCTTATTAACTGTTTATTAATTCCAATATAAACGCATAAAAAAAGTGATAATTAGTGTAAATCCAACGAAATAATATTTTATATATGTGTTTAGAGTTAAAACATTTTAATTTAACATTAAAGACATACAGGGTGGTCCATTATCAAATAAATAATATTGATTATGCCAACTAAAATGGAAATATCGTGATATACTTGTATATAATTTCAGAATTTATACATTTCTGACAGTTTATTAAGGTAAATTTAAGTAATATTTAGGTTTATAGTCCCAAATAGACAGGGGTATTTAGAATTAAAGATTTTTTTTCCACAAGATATTTTGTGACATATAAAAAGGTACATAGTTTAAAAAACTGCACATTTTTCTGGCAATTTTTTCACAGAAGTATAACAAAATTAAGCTACCCATAACTAAAATAGTTTTTGTGTACCTACACCTACAGGAGGTTTCATTCACCATGTCTCCTGGATGTACCTATATTTTTAGGATAAGTGGTACTTAACAATGAAAACAGAGTTTTTATTGTTAAGTACATTTTTTTAACAAAACGCTCTGTATATTTTGCCAAATTTTGACTCTTTATTCAATTCTACATCAAAAATGTAAAAAACGCTATACGTCATAAATTGTGGTTTTAAAAAAAAAAGTAACTAATAAAAAACTAAATGAAGGGAAAAAAGGGGATTTAAAGTTTTTTTTTTAAATTTGGGATTAGTTCTTTTAAAAATTTGGGAACATTTTTTGGGCATTTTTTCACGAAGGGGGGCTCAAAAAATCACTAAGAAGTTAAAGCTTTCCTGTTCCTTAATATTAATTTAAAAGCCTAAAAAGTCTGACTTATTATTTAATCCAACAAACATACCTTTTTAGAGTTAAAAAATGTGATTTGCTATTCAACACATACAGGGTTCTCCAGTCTTAAAGAAATAAACATGTTTATGCCAAGTAACATGTTAATTTCATAATTTACATATTTGTATACATCCTCAGAATTTTTACTTTTCTGCCAGTTTCTTGTGCTCAAGTTAAAAAAGCAAGCTAATTTTGCATTTTTAAAATACTAAGCTATTAATTATATAAATTAATAAATAATTTAATAAACACTACTAAATTATTATTAAATAATTTTATATCAGCATTTTTTGCGCTGCAAACAATTTTAAAATTACTTATCCTAAAAATATAGGTAAATTTAGGAGACATGGTGAATGGTGAATCATTGCCGAATACAACTTTATTCTTTTCCATATTCTATTTAAGTCTCTTCCTGCTCCATACCAATCGTTGCCGACGATGCTGTGGGATCTGAGTTAGTACAGGACGGGGACGGTATAAAAATAGTCCCGATTTTCGTGATGAACTGTCCTCATTGTTATTGCCCTTCCGACAGCATCAAACCACTCTAAGTGCTAGTTGCCTCAAATAATGATTCTATCGCTCTGTCTTTGGTGTCCAGTATCTCTAACTTGTCGATTTCGGCTTTCTTGGATCTACGCTCAACATCTCATTACTGAAGCTTTTCGATTACCCGATTAGGGAATTCTAAAAGAAATTCGGCTTTAGTAACCTGATTATCCGATCCTCTTAAACTCGGAAAGTTGAGTGAAATTAGCGCGTCTGCGAACTCTATGCATGATAATATAATAAAACAAATGGAACCGATCAAATCCAACACAGAAATATGCTTTTACAAAAAAAGTACGGTTCGGAATGCCTTCAAAATTTTATCACCGCCTTCTTCCATATTATCAAATGTTTACAAGTTTTTATTATCAAAATTTTAAAAAACAATTCTGGGTGTTGCCTTTTTTAAGGCACTTAGTATAATAGAAAATTTAAAATTTTACGCGAAAAACCAACCAAAACTAGGTAACTGTTTGGAATTGTTGTTTGTTAGTTCTGGTTAGTTTTGTTTAGTTCTGCTTAGTTTTTTTTTTTCGTTAAATTCTCAATTTTCCGTTTTTGATAAAAATGAGAAAAATCTTGATTAATTATAATATGTATATTTTTAAATTGTTCGTTTTTTCATGTGCTTCTCAAGAAAAAATACGATGTGATCCTTAACAAGCAGAAAGTTCAACATTTTGTTAAAAAACTTATAAATGTATCATTTGTTTGATTTTTAAAGGCCAAAAAATTATCTAAATTTTGATATTTCAGAATTAATCTATTTTTTATTTATTTTGTAATACCAAAAATAGGGTGGATAATTACCTTTAGCTCCCCATCTCATTGAAACTACCTAGGTAATATCAACATATTCCATCACAGATGTGTGTCAATGTCAGATTTTTAAATGAAACCGCATTGACTTTTATTCAAATTTATTCATAATAAAACAGTCTGCACAGTATGCAAAAATAGTCCCAAATTAAAAAAAACAAAACTTCGTTAGTTTTCAGGTAGAAAGTATATTAGATTAGGTAGGTAGCTTAATTTTTTACGGCCTGATGCCGGCACCTTTGGCTCATTAGCACTTGTGTTCGCCGTCTTATTGACTAACAGGTAGATAACGGCAAGAACGTATTCAAAAGAAAATTAACAGTCGCAGGTATGTGGATTATGACTGGTTTCGCCAGTGGTTTAAATTGGTTTTCTAGATTTCTGCTGTCCAATAACGGAAGACCTAAAAGTACCCAAAGCTGTAAATAAATCTGTACAATTTTCATTTGTGGCGCAATTCTTAGGTCTTTGCGGATGCTTTCAAGCGAGAAAAAGTTTATCACGATTCCGGGGAACCCTCTGAAAACTGCCCCCCAAAGTCCCAAAAATGAGTTTCCGCGAATATCTGCCAAAATATGCGAATTAGAGGATTTTTGTTTAGACAAAAAATAAAGATCACCTCAAAATCTACAAAAATGGTCCTGGCCATTTTTTTGGGAGTTCAACCCCCCCAATATCCCGAATATCCCGAAAATCTTATAAGTAAAATAAAATAAAAACAACTGGTTACTATATCTCTTTTTTTAAAGATTTTCTGAACAATATATATTTTACTTAGTCACGGTCAAAAATACAAAAAAAGTATCTAAATCACTCTATTGGTCAATGGAAATTTCTAAACTGCAAAACCACTTTTTCTACATTAAAAATCAAAGATAAACAAACCTACAATAGCCTTGAATCGTAAAAAATCCGTCAAGATCTACGGGTAACGTTTTGGGTGCGTCTATACATAAGATCAAGCTCGATATTTAAAAAATAGGGGGTTCCTAGAGCTTGCTTGTGAATTAGAATATAATTAATAATATTAAACACTATAACAATCGTGAAAATAAATACAATTTTTTTTAACTATATTATTATTAGTCAGTATTAGGGATAACATTAAAAAGCATTCATATTTTACTTTCACATTTTTGATGAGATTTTCACAAAAACATTCACGACAGCAGAATCGTTCTAATGTCTCGGTAGCTACTGCAGAAAAATATTTTCAAATCACAATTGCAATTCCTTTTTTTGATCACTTTATCGAAGAGCTATCTGCAAGATTTGTAAATCATGAAAAATCACTTTCATCGTTATATTGTCTAGTGCCAAATAAGTGCGAAGAACATGTTGTGGAAAAAAATGGATTGAGATGCTCAAACAGAAAGGCCCAAAAATGCTCTTGATGCAATATCAGCATGTAATCCATCTTTGTTTCCTAATATTCATATTTTGTTGCAAATTCTGGCCACATTACCTGTATCTACAGCCTCCTCGGAACGATCATTTTCATCGCTAAGACGTTTAAAAGACTATTTGCGCAATTTAACTTGTCAAGAGCGACTAACAGGACTTGCTCTTTTAAGCGTACATAGAAATATTAAAATTGATACTGTGGACGTCTTAAATCGTTTTGCGAGGGAAAAGCAAAGAAATATTTAGCTGTTATTATAATTATTATTTTTAAAATTTAAACGGTTGTTAAGTGGGCTTTTTATTTTAACCTGATATTTTCTTTTAGTAAAACCTATTTATAAATTAAAGTTTTTTCCCCAATTTATCAAATGCCACTGGCCAACCCCCCAACCCCCGAAATTTTGGTCCAGATACGGCCCTGAATTCAGCAACCCTTCTTGCTACTGCTCTAATTCAAGGTGAGGAGTCCTTATACACTTTTAACAATCATGCATGAATTTGTTTCGGTGCCTTCCAGGAATAAGAATTTTATCACTACACAATATTTAATTCTTCCCAGTGTAAAAAAGACTTTGACACGTTAACTTTAAACAAACGTAAATATCAAAATGAGTTTACAGATTTACATGAAACTTTACACCTATTCATAAAAAAGTACTAAACTAGAAAATAATACCTCTTCTGGAATACAAAACCCATTTAACAATTTAGTATTTAAAATCTTCTTGAAACAAATTCTAACTGAAGAAACCGTTAGTGAAAATACTGTTCCCATGCATATTTTAACCCATCTTATTTACTCATCCTCACACTAAAATTAATCATCCCTTGTTCCATTTGGCTTTGGCAAACAAAACAGAAAAAACTACCACAAAGAGCTTTTTACGAGGGACCTGTCCGTCAATAGAAACCTAAATTACGGCTCCTTGTTGGAAAGGATTAATATTTTTATCTGTTTTTTATTACCGTTTTTTGTTCTTCGAAATAATATATTCTGCACCACCACGGCTTTTTATTATTCTTTAAAGTAATCATTTTCATATGTTTAATTGGATAGGGTTAAGGGGACTGGACGACACAGTTAAAATATATTTATTAAAACTAAGGCTTCATTAGTCAAAGTTTTTTTTCACAAACATTTTGAGAGTATCTCATTAATTTATTTAAATTTTTTGAAAACAATGATTTGTTATTAAAATTTCTTGTTTTTATGATGAAACCTTAGCAAGTGTTTAATGATCCCAGAAAATTTCCTTCACCATCTTTCTTGCGCTTTGATAAAAAATTGTTTTGCCCATCTGCATTTTTTAGTAAGAAACTACTACTACCACATCTATCCAGTGGAATGTTATGGATTTTTCGACGGCCGTTTTTGCGAAAAATATTGGTGTTGCGAAAAAAATTGTAAGGACTATTTTTGTAGATTTCGAGGTAATCTTTCTTTTTTCCCCAACAAAAATTCTCTACTTCACATATTTTGGCAGATATTTGCGGAAAACTCATGTCTGGGACTTTGGGGGGCCATTATCAGCGGGTTCATCAAAAAATGTCCAGCCCAGTAGGAAAATAACTGTCAGAGTTGGCCCCGCCGATTCTGCGCAATAACAAAATTCCACGAAATAATTTAATGTGTTGCCTACTTACACACTGATAAATCAGTGTGAAGTTAGCCAACACATTATAATTTTATGAGAGCCGGAGTACCGTTTTTTGGATTGATCAAAACCTTCTTATTTTAGTGATTAGTGTTTATCAAATTGTGACTATAATTTTGTGTTTATTGTTTGTTACTTATAATATCGTAACAAAATGACTAGAGGGTGTATGGTTTTGTCTTGCAAATCCAAGGGTAACATACCCGTCTTTTTAACTTTAGGTAAGTATTTTTTATATTTAAATTAGGTGCTTCTTATAAGACGTAACGTTAGGTAACCGAATAAATAATAATATATCAATTATGAATTATAGAAAATAAAAATTTCATAGGAAATAGCAGTGAGAAAAGTAAGGCAATCTTAACTATCTTTTAGATGATTTCCACAATGTTTGTGTATTTCTGTGGATTATTAAAAAGAAATAAGGTTTACATTTAGGTACTTTTATTTCATTTAATAATTTAGTACACTCTTTTAAAGGATCAAAATTATTGATTACTGGCAGGCTAGGCAAATTTTAATATATACAGGTCCCTCTAATTGAATGAAAGGAAGTACAATTTTGGTACGGTTTTTTTGGGCTGATTACAAATCTAAAAAAAAATTCGGCAATGTTTCGTTTTCGAGATATTCATCATCAAAATTGAAAATCAAACTAACCTTATTTACACTATTCCTCCTTCTTTTGCACAAAATTCTTGATTTTTACACTAAATTGGCACACAATATTTCACAAACACCTTTTAAAAACTTTTTTTATGTTTATTTTACACCTTTTTTACACTTTTATTTTTTAAGCAAATATGGCTGCTGCCTTTGAACTTAAAAATTCGCAATTTAATGGAAAAAGATGTAAAATAAATAAAAATACAAGGTTTTAAAAGGTGTTTATAAAATATCGTGTGCCACTTTAGTGTAAAAATCAAGAATTGTGTACAAAAAGAAGGGAGAATATAGTGAAAATGAGGTTAGTTTAATTTTCAACTTTGATGATGAAGATCTCGGAAACGAAACGTTGCCGAAAAGATATTTTTTCAGATTTGTAATCAGCGCCCAAAAAACCCCTGTATACCAAATTTGATCAAAATCGGAGAGGAGGCAACTTTCGAGACAATACCATTTGTTTAAAAATAAATTAGATTTTTGGTTTCTTAATCTTGCATTATCAACTTTTTAAGCTCGACATACTGTACACACATATATTTACAATTATTACAATGGATACTCAGGTACCAAAGGTTACTAAACATTTTTAACCACTGTTATTCTGTCTCATGAATGTTTGTTATTAGTGAAAAGTATATGCCTAAAAAGCAGTTATAAAAATTTTCACTTTTTAATGTACAACCAGAATCTTAGGATTAGATTAAACTCATTTACACTATCTTGCCCTTCTTTTATCACAAAATTGGTGATAAGTACATGAAACTATCATACAATGTTTGAAATTTATTTTTTAAAAATCGTGTTTTTATTTATTTACAAAGATTTTTGGTAAAAATACAAAACTCCCAAAAATATCGACCATTTAAATAGAAGGCAGTAAAGTGGCGCCATCTATTCTTTCCATATTATATCAGATGATATAAAATCTAATATTACACAATAATTTTAAATATTCTATAGTAGTATCCTTTAATAAGTAACAATTTTGTACAAAAAATAAAAAAAAACAGTGAATGTTGGAATTTGACATTTGATGATGTCAATTTTATAGATAGTAACAAAGAATTATGGAAATCCGGCCCTGACCTACTATTCATTGCGCAAACTCCGCGGGGCCAACCCCCCTATTCCCGCTGCCCTGCACGCCTGGACAATTGTTCTACAGTATTGGGCTTCCATACATCTTTAAATTTCCTTGGCGGGTTCCCATGTCGGAATCGTGATAGACTTTTCCCCGCTAGAAAGCATCCGCGAAGACCTAAGAATTGCGCCACAAATGAAAACTGTACAGATTTATTTACAGCTTTGGGTACTTTCAGGTCTTTAGTTACTGGACTATAACTGTAGTAGTATGTGTCCTAGTCTCTGGGATAGTTAGAATATCTTCTTGACAGTCTATTATTTTATTTCTATTAGTTATTAACCAATTTTATCGGAGGTGTTTATGAATTATTTCCAAAATGGAAGCAAGAAAAAAATTTATTGACTAATGAGCTACTGACTATCACTTTGAATAAGAAACAAATTCGTAAAAGCAATTTTATAGTTGATTATGATTCTTGAGGCCTAAATATAAAAATATCACAAAGCGTTGCGTGTTTTAGAACGGAGTTAAATCAAAAAATAAAATTACATTTTCCTTTCCGCCCTTCTTCTAGCTAGGTCTTTAAGGGTTTTCACTAAACTGTGCTAAAGGACTTTATGATGTTAATCATTTTTCTAGCTTTATTAATTATGAATTCTATGTGTTTATCCCATTTTAAGTGCTGATTAAAAATGATACCAAGATATTTAATGTTATTTTTGTATGGAATAACAGAGTTATCTATTATAATGTTAGGAAGAATTTTTGTACGTGGACCTTTGGAAAAGTAAATAGCTTCACATTTATTTTGTTTTTTGAAATGATAAAGTTGTGGTTGATTAACCAAGTATTAATTTTGCTGTCAGCTTTTTCTCTTACGCAATGCCTATGTCTATCTTACTTTAGAACAAAGTTGTGGAGAAAAATAAAAAAATGCGATGTTTTAAAAATTGGTTTTATTTTGCAAAAAAAAGGTTACAAAAGGTTGAAAAATTAAGGTTTATGTTCACAGACTTAATATTCTAAGCAGATAACCGTTATCTATGTAAAAAAATAATCTTTTGCCTAACGATAGTGCTAATCACCAACTACAAATTGATACGCAAACAAATTTAGTTTCTAACACCTGCAGATGCAAAAAAGCCACTAAAACATTCAAGAAAGCAAAAAACCAAACAAGACGAAGAGAAAAAACTTCAGAGCCATGAAAGAACAAACTTTGACTTGCTAATTTTAATGATGGCAGGTATAGGAATCCTAATTTGAATGTACCACCGTTAATTTTTATGGAGGTCGTATTTCTAAAGGAACCGACCTTCATAATTGCTGCGGTGTAAACGGATACCTGTTTGATAATACCTGTTATAAAATTGGCCCTAGCTTTTCGGAATATAGAGTCATAAAAACAACCCCTTTAGCACAATAGATAAAAAACCCATTTCAAAATTTTTTTTTAATTTTTAAAATGGGACATGAAATTTTTTTTAAATTTTTTTTAAAATTAAAAAAAAGGGGAATTTAAAAAAATTTTAAAATTTCGTAAAAAAAAATTATTTAAAGTTATAAAATAATATCTACAGTGTGTCGACTTAAGTTGGAACCATATGGAAAACTTTTTTATTATATATATAGTTTACGAAAAAAAGTTCTGCCTGATCCAAAACCTAAAATGCAACCATCAGATATCAAATTTTTTAGGCCGTATACAAGGTTTGTCAAAAAAATATAAATTTTACTCGAGGGTAAAGTACCTTTATTCTTACAATACAGAAGAATGTTATAAAGTAAGGTTATTTTAAATTAAAAGTTATATTCAAATATGCAATTACAGATATTTAGCAAGAAAATTTAGGATTGGTGATTATTTACTAATAATTTCGTATTAATTGTTCTGGCTTGAATTATTCAATTAAATGTAATTGCAAATTTACCAAATTTTCGGTTCAGGTAAAACCAAAGGAATTTTAAAAAAGGTGTATGGAAGCCCAATGCTATGGCCCATTAATCAAAAAATGTAAACCCGGGGAAAAATTTCTTCCCCGCCATTTAAAAAAATTCCACGAAATAATTTAATGTTTGCCTACTTACACACTGATAAATCAGTGTGAAGTTAAACACATTATAATTTTATGAGAGCCGGAGTACCGTTTTTGGATTGATCAAAACCTTTTCTTTATTTTTAGTGTAGTGTTTATTAAATTGTGACTATAATTTTGTGTTTATTGTTTGTTACTTATAATATCGTAACAAAATGCTAGAGGTTGTATGGTTTTGTCTTGAAATTAAGGTAACATACCCTCTTTTTAACTTTAGGTAAGTATTTTTTATATTTAAATTAGGTGCTTCTTATAAGAGTAACGTTAGGTAACCGAATAAATAATAATATATCAATTTAATAATAGAAAAGGAAAATTTCATAGGAAATATTAGTGAAAAAGTAAGGCAATCTTAACTATCTTTTATATGATTTACACAATGTTTGTGTATTTTGTGGATTATTAAAAAAAATAAGGTTTACATTTAGGTACTTTTATTTAATTTAATAATTTAGTACACTTCTTTTAAAGGATCAAAATTATTGATTACTGGGCAGACCAGGCAAATTTTAATAATACAGGTCCCTCTAATTGAATGAAAGGAAGTACAATTTTGGTAGGTTTTTGGGGGGCTGATTACAAATCTAAAAAAAAAAACGGCAATGTTTCGTTTTCGAGATATTCATCATAAAAAATTTAAAATCAAACTAACCTTATTTACACTATTCCTCCCCTTTTTTTTGCACAAAATTCTTGATTTTTACACTAAATTGGCACACAATATTTCACAAACACCTTTTAAAAACTTTTTTTATTTTTTTATTTTACCCTTTTTTTACCTTTTATTTTTTAAGCAAATATGGCTGCTGCCTTTGAACTTAAAAGTTCGCAATTTAATGGAAAAAGATGTAAAATAAATAAAAATACAAAAAAGGGGTTTTTCGTGTGCCATTTATTAAATAAATTGTTAAAAAGAAGGAGAATATAGTGAAATGAGGTAGTTTAATTTCAACTTTTGTTGATGAATCTGAAAAGAAACGTTGCCGAAAAGATATTTTTAGATTCGAATCACGCCCCAAAAACCCCCGTATACCAAATTTGATAAATCGGAGAGAGGCAACTTTAGACAATACTTTGAAAAATAATAGATTTTTCTTAATCTTGCATTATCAACTTTTTTAAACTCGACATACTGTAACACATAATATTTAACGGATACTGTTACAATGGATACTCAGTACCAAAGGTTACTAAACATTTTTAACCACTGTTATTCTGTCCATGAATGTTTGTTATTAGTGAAAAGTATATGCCTAAAAGCAGTTATAAAAATTTTCACTTTTTAATGTACAACCAGAATCTTAGGATTAGATTAAACTCATTTACATATCTTGCCCTTCTTTTTCAAAAATTGGTATAATACATAAACTATCATACAATGTTTGAAATTTATTTTAAAAAATCGTGTTTTTATTTATTTACAAAGATTTTTTTGGGAAAAATACAAAACTTCCAAAAATATCGACCATTTAAATAGAAGGCAGTAAAGGGCCCATCTATTCTTTCCATATTATATCAGATATATAAAATCTAATATTACACAATAATTTTAAATATTCTATAGAGTATCCTTTAATAACCAACAATTTTGTGCAAAAAAAAAAAAAAGTGAATGTTGGAAT
This sequence comes from Listronotus oregonensis, assembly GCA_019359885.1. Classification (NCBI taxonomy): domain Eukaryota; kingdom Metazoa; phylum Arthropoda; class Insecta; order Coleoptera; family Curculionidae; genus Listronotus; species Listronotus oregonensis. Next base: position 50,298 of record JAHBCN010002455.1, on the reverse strand, counting down.
TTGACATTTGATGATTTTAATTTTATAGGGGGGAAAAAAAAAATTATGGAAACCCGGCCCCTGACCTACTATTAATTGCGAAAATTTCCCCCGGGGGGCCCCAAACCCCCATTCCCGCTGCCCTGCACCCTGGAAAATTTTTTTTTCTACAGTATTGGGCTTCCATACACCTTTAAACTTCCTTGGGTAAAACCAAACAGACCCCAAACCAAGCAAAAAATTTGTTATAAGGCTTTGCCAAAAATTGGTTTTTTTTTTTTTATCAATTTTACAACCATTACTTTTAAAAAAAAAAAGAAAAACTTTTTTTTTATAAACCCCCTTTTTTTTAATGTAAAAATTAAAGGTTTAATTTAAAAAAAATTTTAAAAATATCGATCATTAAAAAAAAAATTTTTAAACATACTAGAATTTAATTAAACCAATAGCAGAAACTGAAAATTTTTTTTTTTCCCCAAAATTTTTAACCCAAAAAAATTTTATTTTTTAAAACCAAACCCGGGGAAAAAAAGAAATTTTTAAAAATTGTTGAAAAAAAAAAATGAATTTAAAATTTCATCGGTAAAAAAATAAAAAAATTTTTTTTAAAAAAAAAAATTACTAAAAATTTTAATTAAAATTTCCCCCCCAAAACAAAAACCCAAAAATTCCCCCGCTTTCATTTTTCCCCCCCAAATTCTTGGAATTTTTTAAATTTAACAAAAAATTTTTATTTTTAAATTCCAAATTTTAATTTTATTTCCCTTTTTTTGGCCCCCCAAAAAAAAAACCCCTTTTGGGGGTTTTTTCCCCTTCAGTAAATTAAAATTCCCCTTTTTTTTTTTCCCCGGGTTTTTTCTAACCTAGGAAAAATTTAAAAATTTATTTTTACCAAAAACTTTGACCCCTTCTGAAAACAATTTTTAAAGGCGGGAATTTTGGGTTTGGGGGAAAAAAATTAAAACTTTTTTTAGGTTTTGGCCCAAAAAAAGGGTTTAATTTTAATTCCCCCAAAATTTTTTTTGGGGATATTGTGTCCGAGTATGAACAAAGCGATGTTCTTTTTTTGGCTCCAATACCGGCAATTCTAAACATTTGGTTCATTTTAAGGTGAATGTCATTCATCGGAAAAAAAAATATTTCAAAAAATTCCTATTTTATTTGCTCTTTCCATCATTTCAAAAAAAAATTTTTTGCCCTTTTTTCCTTTTTCCCCTCTTTTTTTTTCAATTTTCTTTTTGGAAAAAGGCCTCCTTGATGTTTTATTTACCTCTTCCCCCAAAAAACCCTCGTACTAACCATTTTTTTTTTCCCCCCCCCTCAAAGAATATTAAGATCTCTGTTCTCTCTTTTTTTGGCTTTTTTTATATCCAGTTGAACATTTAAATTTTTATTGGGGCCCTTTTTGGGCTCGAACTTACTGACAATAGTTTAATAGTTGAAATGGACGGAATGGGCGATGGGGGAAAAAAACTAAAAAAATTTCAGATACTGCTCTTAAACTGTTTCCCGCATAATCCCCCTTAATTATGGTTTTTTTCTCGCTTTAAAAATTTAAAAAATTTTTTTTTTTAAAAACCGACTGTCACTGATTTATTGACACTTTGCCTCATGTTAGGGACAATATTCATTTTACTGGTCCTTTTTGGGGTTTTTCCTAAACCCCAAAATTTGGAAATTTTTGGGTTTTTTTAAAATTTTAAATTTAATTTAAAATTTTTAATTGGTTTTAAAAATTTTTTTTCATTTTTTTTTTGAAAAAATTTTGGGGGGGCCCCAAAATTTTAAACCCCCCTTTAAAAATTTTCATGGGATTTTTAGGTTCCCCCTTTCCCCCCCAAACCCTATATTTTAAAAAAATTCTAAAATTTTAAACTTTTTTAATTTTTAAAAAATTTGAAAACTTGCCTCTTTCGAAAAAAAACATAATTTTTTTAAAAAATTTTAAAAAATTTAGGGTTCTCTGGTTTTGGTGGCTTTATTCTTAAATAAATTGAAGGGACACTCTGTTTAAAAAAATAGGACAGATAAGTTGCCGCAGACAGAAAACCTTTTTTGTTCGTCTCGAAATTTCGAGATAATATATTTCGAGACAACGAGACAAGGGGGGGAAAATTTATTTCAATTAAATTAATTTTAATATATAGTGCATTAGTAATGTATGGATAATTTCAATAAAAATTTGTTCGGAAGTTTAATAAAAAAGCTTGGGCCCGTCCCTTTTTTTTTTTTGGTCTGTTACACATTTTTTTAACAATTTTTTTTTTCTGCACCCGTGCACAAGGTGGTGATAAAAAGACATATTTTTTTTTAAAAAAAAACACATATTTTATCATTACATTATTAATTCCAATGTTTAATTCTAGAAATGTTCATTCTCAATTTTTTTTTAACAATTTTTAACTTTTTCCATATTAATTAAGTATACCCAAACTATCCTAAATTGCAATATTCTTATACCTACGTAACTTTCTGGGTATAGAATATAAAGTAGGTATAGGAATTTCTAGAATTGAATAAATAGATCCAAAACTGTAAAAATATGATTATGTATGTATAAAAACATTTAGGGTGGCTCCCTCTTTTTACTAAAATCGGTTATCTAACAAATATTAAACAACAGCTAATCAAATATTGATAAAAAAAAAACTGTTAGCGCAATAAATAAAACATTTGTATTTTAAATTTAAAAAAAAATTTTGTAGCACCCTAATACTTTATGGACGTGCCCTGTGTAATCCAAAATATCGTTAAAATTGAACATACTATTTAACCATATACCTAATACTTACATAAGCACATTATCTACAAATCTTATTCAAGGCATTAAATTACTTACTCCTTGCCATGGTTGACTCACCCTGTGCACTATATACCTACAAAGTAATTGCAAAATCTGCTACAAACTGGTATGTATTTTAAGAAGGCTGCATTGTTTTTAGTTTAAATTAAAATTTTTTAAAACATAATACCGGCATATCCTCAACTAATAAAAAAACATGAAAAACAACCCTCTGCATAGGCACCTAATAAAAAACATTTGATATAAACCGTAGAAGCAAAATACGTAAAAAAATACGGGCTGTTCCATTTATGATGTATCTCTTTTTTAGAACACCCTGTATAAATGCTTATATTTTTTTATAACATGCCTTGTAAAATAAAAGTTGACGTGATTGGCCTTTTTTTAAAATTGTGTAGTTTTCTCAAAAAATTGGTGATTTCAGACTCTACGGACACCCATAATATGCAACTAAAAATAAAATAAAGAACCTAATAATTTGTTTTTTTATTCAAAATTAAAATATAGAACATATAAGTGACATATATGCATCGTTTCGAAATTGGAAATACGCAGGGTCCTAAAATAAAAAAAAAGCTTTAATTGTACATAATTTTTTTTAAACAATGATTTTGATAAAACAACTTAAAATACAACTTTTTCGTTTTTTGAGTTTTTTTTCTAGAGACAAAGTAAAACTCCTACTTTTCAAAAGGGTATAAAATAAGAATCGGTTTTAATTTTTTTCTTGAAAGCAAAGCAAAATTAAAAAAAAATTAAGAGACAAAATAGTTGTACTTTAAGTTGTTTTATCGGAGGTAATACCACGAGTGCTTAAAAATTACCGATAATTTTTTACGAAAGCGTGTTTTCTCATAATTTCACGAGTCCGAGGGACGAGTGAAATTTTTAAAGAAAACACGCATGAGTTAATTTTAAAGCACGAGCGGTATTTAAGGAGAATATTTCACGAATCAAAAACGTAGATAAACGGCCGAGTGATGATCGCGTTGTTAAATTTAGCAATGGACTTAGCAATTGTTAAAAGTTAACAACGGTTTAGAATGTTTAACAAAATGTCAGATATTGACAGGTTGCCTACTAAAATCATTGAATAACACTGACAATGACGATTTGTTAAACATTCTAAACCGTTGTTAACTTTTAACAATGGCTAAGTCAATTGCAAAATTAGCAACGCGATCATCACTCGGCCGAAAGTTTATTAACTAAAAATTAAATATTAATTTAACAAACCGTCATTATTATTTAAAAAATTTGTATTGTCAATTTGACAGTAAGTGGAAAACCCACGTTGCCTAGACGACGAGGAATTTCCGCTGTAATTTTTCCATAATACCACTTCTCTTATGGGAAAATATGTGCCGGGGGTTCCACTAAGATAGGTAGTCGGCTATATCTCAGAAACTACTAATAGTATAACTTTCGGGAAAAAAAAATTTAGATAAAAGCGACCAAGAGAAATTGCTGGAAATTATTTTCAAGTCTGTGGGATGGCCGCTAGGGGGCGTAAGGGTAATGTCAAAACATTAAAATATACATTTCTCAAAAAAAAATTAAATAAAGTGTGTCAATAAGTGGTACTATTTTAATCTTTAATGTTTCCTAAACAAAGAAGCTTCAGGTGTAATTTTTGTCAGTTCTAAGATAAAGTGGCGGGTTAAGGTTAAAGTTTAATTTAGAAAAGTACTAATAACTCCGGTTTGCTTTAACCGAATTTAGTGAACACGGTCTCGTTTTAAAAGAGCATTTTAAGCATTATTTGCAGGTGTATAAACTATTGCTACACTCATCTCACAAACGCCGCTAGAGGGCGTCAAGGTAAAAACTAACTTAACAAGCAACAAAGACATTTTTAAAGAACACAATAGCACAACACTAAAAATAATATTTAAAAATAAAAATTGTTGGATTTTTGACATTTCAGCATCCTTTTGTTTTCAAAGCTAACTTGATAAGGACCACGCTCAATGGATTATTACAGTTATAGGTTGGTAATTATCTAATGTTGTCTAATATTGTTAAATGGGTTAAAATAAGTAAAAATTATAAAGTATGTTATTAGATTTTGTAAAAATTTATCAAGTTAATTTTTACCTAAAGAAATCGGCCTAGTAAAAAACATCGTGTCGTTAAATGCGTTACGGCTCTATTTATATTTTTGTTAATATATTCGGTTTGAAAAGAGATATTAAATTGCGGTTTTCGCCGTTTTGTTGGAATTTTTTTTCTTTATCTAAATATGTAAAAAGGTATTTATCATTGTATTTAAATTTCTTTAAAAAATTTCGTAAAATAATTTAGTTTTTACCTTGACGCCCTCTAGCGGCGTTTGTGAGATGAGTGTAGCAATAGTTTATACACCTGCAAATAATGCTTAAAATGCTCTTTTAAACGGGACCGTGTTCACTAAATTCGGTTAAAGCAAACCCGAGTTATTAGCACTTTTCTAAATTAAACTTTAACCTTCCCCCACCACTTTATTTTAGAACTGACAAAAATTACACCTGAAGCTTCTTTGTTTAGAAAACATTAACGATTAAAATAGTACCACTTATTGACACACTTTATTTAATATTTTTTTGAAAAATGTATATTTTTATATTTTGACGTTACCCTTACGCCCCCTAGCGGCCATCCCACAGACTTGAAAATAATTTCCAGCAATTTCTCTTGGTCGCTTTTATCAAAAAGCTTTTTTCTCGAAAGTTATACTATTAGTAGTTTATGAGATATAGCCGACTACCTCTCTTAGTGAAACACCCGGTACATGAGTGAAATATTTAAAATAATTAAAAAATAATAAAACCACAGGGTGATTTACTTTTAGAAGCAATTAATTTTAGCTTCTTTTTTAACACCCTGTATTTCTGAAACGATGCATTTCTTGAAATGTTTATAGAAACTTATTTTTGCAAAATCCATCTGCTGTCGAAGTTTGTAACACTAAATCTTAAACAACCTGTATAATTCTTAAGAATCAAAAATATATTGTTGGAGATTTATTACAGTATGTTCACTTTAGTTTTAAGTCATTAAAATTTTTCGAGATGTCTCGTCTCGTCTCGTCTCGAGTTAGTCTCGAAGGATTTTATCTCGTCTCGTCTCGTCTTAAAATTCGAGACAAAATGCTCTCGAGACGAGACAAAATGGCTTCGAGACGAGACGAGACGAGACGAGACGTCTCGTATCTCGTGTCTCGCGGTAACTCTAAATAAGTCAAATGCTTTTCTCTCTCGCTTCGCGTGCTGATTAATAAAACAAAAAATGTTTGTTTAAGCAAATAAAAAAAACTATTTTTTGGTAAAGTATATTAAAAATTAAACAATTATTATTTATAAAAGTTTATATTTTGCTATTGCATACAGATTCGCCGTATACGCCAATTTTGTTGATAAGCTTCCTATATCTTGACAACGAATGAACTTTGACAATTTTTAAATATCATAAAAACATGTTTACGGCTACTTTTAAACTTAATTTTTAATAAAACTTTACATTGAAAATTTGCGCAAATAGTCAATCTGTTTATAGCCTAAAATAGTGTTCGTATTGTAAGCTCTTTCTGTATTTTAATTAAAAAAAGTATTTCAATTAAAAAAAAAGGAATTTAAAATACCAAAGTGCTTGTAAGCACTTTTAGTATTTGAATTAGCAAAAGCACTTCACATCAGAAATATGTTTGAGTTAGTGTTAGGTCTTTTTTCATAAAACACCCTTTAAAATTTTGACAGCAAAACAGGTTATTTTTTAAATGTTTGTATTTCCACAACATTAAAAATACTCGCTAGAATATATAAGGCTCCCAAAGCTTTATTTATATAAAGTAACCAAAAAGGACAAATAGTTTTAAAGGTGGTCTAAACTTACTATACCATAGACATAAACTTTAACCTGTGGTAACAACTAACAAAACAAATCCTAAAATAGATACATAATGCTAATACATGTATCCAATCCAATATTATTTTTAAAGTCAAACAGATCAAGCGTATCCTTTCCTCTCTTAACACCAAAAAATCTTCAGGGTTGGATGGCATACCAACAATCGTCTTAAATAAATGTGCTCCTAAGCTTACGCCTTACCTAGCCTCTTTCAAATCTCTTACGACGCGGGTATTTTTCCAGAGGGCTAAAAAGCTGCTAATTTAATGCCTCTAAAACACAGTCATGTTCGCTGTCGCGAAATAAGCCGATCGTTACATGTGAGAGGTCAATTTCTTCAGAACAAAGAATTATTTAATCTTGTTGGTGTTACTTTTGGGAATAACCCTAACTGTATAAATGTATTTCCATGTTTCTTTAGTAAGCACTTTTAATATGTATAGCCAAAAGGTTTACAGTTTTATGTAGAATCCACAAGGGTAACAATATATGGAGTATTCCATTTAAAATAAAAATGTTTATGGCAACAGCAACTCTGGTGTAATGGACTACCTGTATATATCAAAATACGAAAAAAATTCATTTTACTAAAAAACTTCTGCATTTAATTTTTTTTGTCTCGTAGTTTAGCCGAAAGTATAGTGGTTTATTTTATATGTTACAAAATGTGCATAAATACACATTCTGCACGAGCATTATGCACATTTCAGTTTCCTGGGCGGTAAAAAAATAATTTTAGTTTGATTAGGAAAAAAAAGTAATACCGTCATTAAAAACGTATATTTTTGGTAATACTGATTTAATGATGGAGCCATCATCCTAAATGCATCTTTTTGGCATAACTTATTAACGATAGATGCCATCACATTATCTGCAACACATGGTTCAATAAGGGCCAACTGCCCACTTTTGTGTCTTTTTGATACCTTTTTGCTAATGCCATTAAATAGAATGTATATGGCCGGCAAAAAATGTTATATGGGGTGTAGTTCGAAACCCACATCAATATATAGACCTTGTGAATATATTCTATAGTTTTGTAGCAGATTTGTTTTATTATGTTCTTGTTGAGATTACTTGCCTGGAAAGTTTTTAGAAAATGGGACCACTTCGGTTCTGGTCCCGGGGTGGTATAGCGATTGAGTGTGCTTAGCCCTATTGACAACTATGAACTGGCAGATCGCCTAAAACAAAAAAAAATCTCAAAAAAGTTAAAACACTTATCTATGTTTCGATGGCAAGTTTGCCACCGTTATGTGAAATAATATTGAAATTAAAATTTAATTTGTAAAAATGTGGGTATTAAATTTAGGAACTTCCAAGAACCTTTTTAATATTTATGATGTTTTGTCCTAAATGACATGTAAATTAATTTTAAGTTTACCTAAAATCACATTAGCATCAAACATATGTAATCATTAGACATCGGATTATATGCTTTATCAAATTTGTGATAATAAATGATTTTTTAAATTTTAATAACCAAGTTTAAGATAAAATGCAAATATACCATTTTTTTTTTCAACGAATTGGTAATAAATTTATTGTTTGCACTTTAGGACTTGGGCTTCATATAAGCCTTCGCGGGTTGGTCTTTGTTTATATTGAACCAGCTGTTAAGTCATTTCATATAAGCACGACCAATTGTTTAAACTTAATGTGGGTAGCGTTTTGAATCATCAAAATACCGCTATTTACTACTTTTAACGCATAGTAAACCCTTTGCACCGTAATGTGCTGTAATTTTTTAAACCGCTAAATGTTTCCGCCAATATACAATTACATATTTAATTGATGTATAATTTTATTCACCTTTTTTTCTTATTACAAAATATATAATAAATATAAAACATATATATATATATATATATATATATATATATATATATATATATATATATATATATATATATATATATATATATATATATATATATATATATATATATATATATATATATATATATATATATATATATATATATATATATATATATATAATATATAAAAAGATATCGCTTATCACAAGTAAGCATTGCTATGTCTAGCTGAAGACAGCCTATTTACTTTTTCTATTCATTAATTAAGACTAATCATAGTTGCATACCAAGACAGTTTCTTTTAGAAAAAGTAATTATCTTTTCTTGTTTTTAAAATATGAGCATTTGGAATTCTAAGTGCACTTGCATGTTTGATAAAAAACTAATTTTTTTTAACTAAAAAAGATAATTTTTGGGGTGATACAAAAAGTAGACATTTAGATTTTAAAAAATATACAAGTAAAAGTTTAGTATTAAAATGTACCCCTGTAAAATTATCTAAAATACTATGCCCTTAGTATTACTCACAATTTGTACTTTGCTTTATAAATAACTAATGTTTAGATTTCTTAAGATCCTATAAAAATTTCTTACTCTAACTTAAATTTTAAAACTCACAAGTTTATTGTTACTGTTATCTAAAATCCTATGTAGTACTATCTACATTTATCGTTATAAAAATGTGTAGCCCTAACAAATGTTGTAATATTATGCTCATCCTACTCATAAACGTTTTATTATGATATCTTTATTAAACCTGTAACCTTTCTTTATGTCCTTTTTATTTATAATTCTTCTATATTCTGATGAAGATGTTTACCAAGAAAGTAACCTTACCGACAGCTGTTTAAAACGCAGCAGGTATTTGTATCCCGCTGAGTTGTATTCGCCTTAAATTTAGTTGTTGGGCCATATAGGAAAAAATCTGGTTAGGTATTTATTTATTACAAACTTTGTTGAATAGATAATATTAATGCTATTACATTTATTAAGTATTAATTATGAACTGCATTTATGTACAAAATCGTACGGGCTAATTGTCTAATGCTCTGTGTAAGAAGCGGAACTTATACGAGAAAGCAAGCATAAAAAAACTGATTGCTAAACCTATACAGGTTTTTACATCAAAAACAATTTGATTTTTAAATAACCATATATCAATAACATATTATTTTACCTATATGATATGGTAAAATATATTTACTACAATCGAAAATTGAATTTATATTTTAGGGAATCTAAAGAAGTTTAGTGCCGCTGTCTTGTTAATCCTGTATGAACAAGTGAGCTTCCTTATTATAAAACTAGTAATGTAGTCACCAAGAACCAAGCAAAATGCATATTTCCAACAACATTCTGCCCCGTTATGTTTGCCTTGTTAACAATCATCTACTATAGAGTAGGTACCGATATTTTTGGGATAAGACCTGAAGTAACTTAGAACCTTCTACTGGGAAAGCCAGCCTACACAGGCCGAAATTCCGGACAGAACCAAAAATAGACATTTTTGTAAATATCTGAACAACTCTACAAGCCATTCTTTTTATTGCAAACTACGTATATTTATCCAGGATTCTACTTGAATACCTGAGTAGCCTAATGGCGGCGTCCAACGGGCGTAACTTGCCTAGCGTAACGTAACAATCCCAATGATCTCATTAATTAAAAATCAAAAATTTGAAAATACAAGTGAGTTTTAACCAATACGATCGTTGGGATTGTTACGTTCTTTACGCGAATTACGCCCGAGGGAGGCCGGACTGTAATATTTTCTTGTTTAAAAACCAGGTATCCCCACTAAGTAAAGAACATCTTGAGTACGTTTTTCAAAAATAACTGTGATATCATGTCTGTTTCGTTTTCTTGAATTGTTACTGATAATTTTCGTTTCTGTAACATACCCTTGTGAATATTTTTAATACGGTATAGAACAAACATGTTACTGACGTAATTTTTATGTACTTTTATATTAACGTTAAAATGTTGCCATGTATGGTATGGTCTTTTAAATACAAGTTCGATACATCTGTTAATATACGTATCAGATACGATTATAATTTGTTAAGACATAAAATGTTATTGGTGTAACCTTATAATAATAATATTATTTAATGCAGAATCGTTACGTTCACTGCGTCTATTACATTTCCTCATGAAAATGTAAACACAATTAACATATCGACCTCGTTTGCTTAAATGTACCCCGCACAGAGATTGTTACATTTTTTGACAACGACGCCAGGTTTAGAAAGAAAGATTAGCTTTGCTTTAGTACTTAACTTTACTTTATTTTAAGAACAATCATTGTGTTTTGTGTTGTAAATTTTAAGTTTTTTTCTCGTGATATTAAAGGAAAATATGGATCGGAAAGTAAGTATATTACACTATTTTCTATTACACTTCAGTTTTTATGTATGTATGTAGGTATATAGATAAACTGACCAAAAATCCAAATTTTGAAGGTATAAGTATAAGTATAAGTATAAGCCATAAGTCTAGAAAATCCAGCACTCGCCGTTTCCTTAAGATAAATATTGGGGTAATAAGTCCGGATTTAGTTTGGTGAGGTACCTCCCATTCCCTAGATACATATAAATTTAAGAAAGTATAGATTAAAATTTGGTTGCTTTATACCTTACATATCAGTCATTTTTATAAGACTGAAAAGAAGTGTTTTTGCAGGTCGAGTCAAGGGGTCTGTAGGGCGAGCCGTAATTGGTCGTATAGGCGACTTCTAGAAGCTTGACTAATGGAGACCTGCAAAACACTTGTTTTTCGGTCATGTAATGTACAATGTTTTCTTCAACCGAAACCATTTAAAGAAAAAACAATAATAATATTTTAATAATCGACAACAGGTCTATTTATCCGCTTGACATAGATTTGATACTTAATATAACAATAAGAATATTTTAAGACACCCACAGTACGGTAGTACTTAGGCTAAGCCTTCGTGGACTGTCTAAAAATAAAAAAAAATCCACTAAAGTTCGTTTCCGTAACAAAAATGCATGAAAACGGCTATGCTACAAATAGCAGCTTATTTTTCATTTTATGGATCTGCTAAGTAACAAATGGGTTTAGTGACAAATGAGCCTGGCAAAAATGTTTTTCCGGTCCTTAATAACCACTTTTTGGTCTAGTTACTTTCTGGCCAAAATGTTTTCCAGAAAATGGGTATTTTCGGATCGGTTAAAAAAAAACTTTTTAGGGGACTTAGGTATATAGAAAAAATTGAGTATTTTTAATAAATAAAATACTTCGGTTGAATGGATTTGATCAAAGTTGTAACTTAAAGTATTCACTGTGAAGTATTTTATTTTGTACTTTTTAGGGGCCCTGATATTAGACACTTGACAAATAAATAATAGTAATAATATTAATAACAAAATTATTGGAAAATTAATTTTTAAATAAATTGTAGATGCAGCACATTATGTTTTCAAATGACAACTAATTAAAAAGTGGATTGGCAGTTAAAAAGAGAGGCATAGGTTTAACATGCTCAAGTAACGTAACTAGTATAACTGTAAGTAAAAGTTTTCTTAAGGAATAAATTAAATTTTTAATTGGATTGTTTATCAAATAGAATCAAAATAATTACATAATACAAAATGTCTAAATGTTTTTTTTTTAAATTGGGTGGTTTATCAGTAGTTTACTCTACCATTAAGTAATGGCTTATTGAGTAGCTAATATGAGAGAAAATTTGACTATATATTTAAAAGAATTGTAGGCTTTAAAGACAACACAAGGTTTTTATCTTTTATAATAGGGAAATAAAGTATCTAGAATACTATCTGCAAATACAGTTTATTTTTGCCAAACTTGTGATATAAAATTATCTTTTTAATTAATGAAGCAATTATGTCAGTAACCAAAAGTTTTGGGGCAAATATTTTACAAAGTTTTTTTTCCAGGTGCAACTAGGAGGAAAAAATATAAAACAGAACATGGATATTAAAAATATTTGTACATACGGTTGATTTTTAATAAGCATTTATAAATTATGTAGGCAATTTTTATACCTAACTTTAGACCTTTTTCCTTTTTTTTTTTAATATTACTCATATTTACACATCACAAAATATTTAAGACTTTTTATAAAGTAAATTAAGAAAGATAAACATTATCACATGAACATTTTTTTTATATGAACTGTTACACTTTATGTGGATTTAGAAAATAAGCTTTCCAATTTAATAGTCTGTACAAAAATTTGTGAAATATGAAAGGAGAGTTGTAGACATCAAATATTTTTATGAATACATTTTTCCGTATAGTTTATATTAGTTTTTTTTATTAGGGATAGTTACTTGTCACTGGTTTTTTCTCGGAAATTATTGTACTATTTTGGGATGGACGAAAAAATGATTATCAAAAATAACAGGCAATTTATCACAACATTTTTTTACATCCATATTTTTTCAGTGGCATCTTTAGTAGACACAAAAATGCTAAAACTTTAGCTCTAGATGTTTAATAGAAAATAGTATATGAGGAAAGGGTGAAAAATCGTTTAGTAATTTTAATGAAATCGGTAATCAATTACTTTAATATTAAAAAAGTTTGCCCTTTTTGATATACTTAGTCTCGTGCGCCTTCTAGTGATAAAGTATTATAGTAATTATTTTAAAGCTGTAACATCCATATGTTGCTGTACATTAAATGGTTAACAAAATACCATTTACGATCATACTTAATTAAACATTCTGTATTATTACCATACACCACACATTAGGGATCCAAAAGATCTTTTAATGTTATGTAATCAACATAACAGAACCATCTATTTAAATCCTTAGAAAAACCTCTTTACAACGTAAGTTATATAACATGGATGTTTCAGAATATGTGTTAGGCCCAACCAATGCAAAATACGTAACGAGGCCGTGCAAGTTTCGAAACCAAAACGTTGTATTTTTAACGTAACGACGATTTTGTTAAGTTGAAGGAAATATAACGAAACTATTAGGTTCAAGGCGCTGTTATTGTTTCAAGATGATTAACGTAACAAAGGAACAAGAAAACATAAATATAACGTAATTGGGATGATTTTTTGCTTAGTGGGTCTCCTGGAGATACCCTTTTCTTGCACCGTACTAATTATCAATGATGGTGAAGTACTATACACGAAAAAATGCATTTAGAAACAAAAAAAAATCATGTAATGAAAACTGCAAAAAAATAGGTACCACAAAATGATATGTGGATTTATAACGTAACGGCACAACACGTAGCTGAGGCAGTTGAAGCAGAAAACCCAGACACCGGCCATTCCCAATATAGTGACTCTGAATAATACCGAAAATTTCAGATAACTTTGTAATGTAAATATGTCGAAAATGTGTTAAATATTATTTTTTTTATATTAACAAATCATTTTTATCCATGTTTATTTTATCCTGATTAACCAGTTTACTGATAAAAAAAAATTTGAAGTCAGTCATTTTTTAATATTACTGGGCAAAAACCAGTTATCTTCATCATAATAATTATTTTTTCTAAAAAATAAATAATTGAAAAAATAACACATATAGTTTAACTTTCTTTATTTACAGCCAAGAGTCAATATAATTTTTTAAAGGTACAGATTCAAAGAAGATAAATCTATAACAACATTTTTTTCGCCTGCTGTAAAATTTAAAAAGTGGAGATACCCTGTTCTTGCACTGGGCCCCTCAATTATGGGGAACTTCCCGAGGAAGTAGATATTTAAAATATGGTATACATTTAGGACACAAGTTAAAAAAAAATCTGACCCCTGCACATCTTTACTTGGAATACCTAGGCACAGGGGGGTAATGTCGTATATTTAGGGGGTATTTTGCTATCTGACTGAACCTGAGTTTCTGAGGTTAGAATTGAAATAAAAGAATTTTAAATGCAGCCAAGATTTTATTTTATTTATTAAACTTAGAAAAAAGAGGAGAGATCCCCCTCCCCAAAAAACACACGTATGTAAAATAAAGGTCAAAATTATGCAAAATTCTCGGCGTCCTAAAAATACGAAGATCTAAAATGGGACAAAGTTCTGTCCACAATTTTATTCTAAATAAATTACATACCCATCACACCTTTTTTATTTCTAGGATACATAACTTAATTTATGTGTTGTATTAAAAGCAAAAATGTTGAGCTCTTTTTTTTTGCCGAAAGTGGAACATACATTACTTTATATAAAAACCTGAGCCCACCGGGTATTTCCGATACAGGTTTTTTTTTTAATTACGAAAAAGAAAGAGGCACTAGACATGGGATTCTTAAATCCAGAGTTTTCACAGAACATTGCTTTAGGAGGTCATCAACCACCATTTTAGTTGGCGAAGGATCAGATATTACCAGTATTACATGGCATGTACGCTGCACAAACAAAACCTTTGCATAGGGCTATATTGACGAATAAATAAAAAATAAGACAGACATATCCAATTTTAAAATAGAGCTACAAATCAATATTTTAAATCATCCAGCTACAAACAATACAATTTCATCCAAAAACTAACATCCAAAGGATCTAGTAAGCTTTATGGAAGTAGAAAATAAGCAGGATACGTCAATTATGGCCTTATCTATATGCATCAAAAATGCAAGTTACTGTAATTTTACAATTAACTTAATAGGTTTCTTTCTTTAATCCAATAATTTTTGTCTGAATGTAAAGACTGCACTTGTAGGCAAAAATATACATAAAATTAACATTACTTTTTTCTTTCTAAATCTTTGTTTAAAAATATGTTTGCTTGTAGAGAAATATTGTACCTAACATTAGGAAAAAATCCCCTTTTCGTACTTGTTAGGTAAGTAACTATGGTATTAATATTGGTATTTTAAATAATTTTCACATCGCAAAACCATAATTTTTGAAAAAAAATCTTTTTAATTTTTTTAAAATAGTATATTTAGTTCCAAAGAGTATAGCCAGGTATTAAAAAATACAGCAAAAAATTAAACACAAGATGTTTTAAAATTCATGTTAGGTATATTATGACTTTTATTAGTACCTGTGAGGTCTAATTTAGTATTCAGTCAGTAAAAATTGTTAACAATAGTACCAATAACAATAAATTACCTACCATCACCAAACCGACATATAAGATAATTAAGGAATCTTTACTCCTAACTATTCATGCTTTGTATTCAAAAGCGGTAGTTTCCCCTTAGCTTTATGAGTTATTCATCACAGGCTAGTTCTAGCTATAATTTGTGACGTTTTATATTGAATGTTCCTGTGTTATTAACAAAAAGACAGTCAATAATGCAGTGCTTTTTTTGTGCTCGCCAATTGGCCATTTGTATTAAGCACCTTATTATATAAGTATTAATTGAAGCATTTTTTACCATTTATATTAAATAATATTGTTGTTTACAGTTTTTACTGATTGTTGGTGCTCTTTTTTTAGGAATACAATTTAAAAAATGTGATTATATGATTTAACAGAAAATTTTATTTTTCATATGTACTTTAGCGATAGCTTTTTTATTAAAACTGAAATCTGACCAAGAGTAAAGAACCTTTTTTATTAAAAAATTATGCTTGGCCTTTTATCGGAATTTTTACTTTTTTTGAAAAATATTGAATTACTCCCGTAATACCTTAGATATATATTTTTTTATCTAACCGCCAACTTTATGTTTCTTGCAACGGGACTTACGAAAAATTTACAAATATTTTTTTACCATGGCAAACATTTTATTAGTAATATTGTGCCTTAAGAAACTCTCAGCTACTTAATTAGAAAATACAAATGTGTATACAGCCTTAATTTAAAATTTATCAAAACCTAACAAAAGTTCCTTGGCTTGGCGTTTAAGCATAATTTCTTATGTCAACCAATTTTTCTTCTCAGAATTTCTTCTTCTTCTCTCTATTTTTTGAAATAAGGGTCTTTTAATTAAAGGCAGTTTTTTTTCTGACCCGGACTATTTATAAATCTTTTTTGTTTTTTTTGTTTTGATCAGATTAAACTTTTATAAAATATTCTATCAGTTCTTTTAAACCTTTTTATTAAATTTTCTTTTTTTCTCAAACTAGGCCGCAATAAATTTTTATTTGCACCACAACATGTTCTTTTATAAGTACTGTAAGCGTTTAAAGTTTAAGAAAATAAAGACATTTCAATTTCTCTTTAAGTAAAAAACTCAAGAAAAATCATAAAATTGAACCGGCTTTATTTTTGAAAAGTTTTTTTTTTCGACATATTAAAATTAACTTTTTTTATGAAAACATTTACGGCTCAGTGATGAATGCGTTGTTAAACTTAGCAATGGACTTAACAATGGCTTAAATTTAACAAAGAGATAAAAATGAACACTCTTGGCAACGGGGTATAACTTAAATGTTAAGTATTTGTCAAAACATAATTTAGTTCGAGATTTTGAATTGAAAATCAAATAAACATTTAAAAAAAAAACTTAAAAAAAAATTACCTTGCACAGAATATGAAAAAATATGAAAACAAGCAGCACAATAGATAGCTTAAATCACCAATACTGCAGAATTTTTTTAAATTTGTTTTTTTTACAGGTTCTTTAATATAATTTATGCCTACTACATTTTATTGATACAAACTGGTATACTTTATGCAAGCGAATATTTTTAAGTTGGCAATGCGAATATACCTTCATATAAGTAAATTTCGTTTTTCAGATTTAAGTTGGCTGATGTGAAAATTTTATTCAGGGCCGAACTGAGGAAAAAAGTTAATATTTTAATAACTTTAAAAAAATTGTTGTATATATTACAATAACTAAATTTATCAGTATTTTTATGTTGCTGTCCATATATTTGCATAAACTGTGCAAGCTTGATGTTTGGCCATACAATTTTATTGTAAAATATTATTTCCGCTAAGCCACAAAATAAAAGTTTTGTTTCTGCTACATCGAAAAACAACATTAAAAAGAACTTAAGGAATCTGAAGTAGTGCCTATATTTTCATAGCAATACTGACATCAGAACCAGTTTATACAGCAAGGACATAAAGTCCGTCGCCCCCCCTTTAACTTTTGAACCGTTGGTTATATTGCGATGTAATTTGGCGCGGTGTTATATCAGACAATTTTTGTATTTTTTAGTTGAAAATGACAACTTTACATGTCAAAATGACAGCTGGGCATGGTTTCGCATTATTTTCTTAAATGGAATAGTGGGTCATGCGACACCTCATTTTGAAGGTCTTTTTATGCTCAATTCAACCTCCGATTTTGAAAACATTTGATTCATTTATTTTGAAATGGCGACCAATAATTTATTTTTTGGTTATTTTTTGAGTTTACAATGTACCTACTGATAACATACAAAAATTTTAGGTAAGTAACTAATACAAAACTAATTAATTAGTTTGATTAATAACAATTTTTTTTTTAAATTAATAACTAATTAAACAAATTTAAAAACGTTAACAAATTAGAACTAATAGAAAAATAAAAAGCAAGAAAGAAGAAAAAAATGTCAAATATTTAATTTAAAAGATGTTGGAAATGTCCACCTTGGACCTCTTGACAATAGAACATCCTGTTAGAGAATTTTTCCCTAACATTATGCAGGGTTGCAGGGGTTATTCCTGCACACACATCGATGATACGTTGTCGAAGGTGATCTAGAGAATCAGGAGCTGTTATATAAACTTGAGACTTGACGTAGCCCCATAGAAAATAATATAGGGGTGTTAAGTCCGGTGAGCGAGCTGGCCACTCTGTCGGACCTCGGCGATCTATCTACCTATTCGGATAGGTTGTATCAAGGTAATTTCTAACATCTCTGAAATAATGAGGCGGGGCGCCATCCTGTTGAAACGTAATTTCTAATTGAAATTTAAATGGATTTTGAGCAACAATATCTTCAATAAGTGGAGTAATGGTGTCTTGAAGCATTCGAAGATATGTGGGGCCGTTTAAATTTCCTTCCAAAAATATGGGACCTATAATATAATCACCCAAAATGCCCGCCCAAACATTTAATTTTTGAGGAAATTGACTATGTCCTTCGCGAAACAGATGTGGGTTTTCATCACTCCAATACCTGCATTTCTGAATATTGACTATTCCATTTAGAAAAAAGGTACTTTCATCGCCGAAACAAATATGCCTCAGATAATTGGGGTTTTGTTCAATCTTTTGTGCCATAATCTCGCAAAACTGTAATCGCCTGTCAGGATCATCTTCTGTTAATTCGTGGACAATTCTCATCTGGATGGAATTTATTACTTTTTAAAATTTTCTTAACGGAAGAACGTAAAATATTGCATGTGTCAGCTACGTCCTTAGTATTTTGCTGGGGAGAAACTACCATTTCAGCTAGGACCTGCACTTTAACATCTTCGGGAATTTTGGGCCTTCCAGATCTTTTACCGTATATATACTTGAAACTTTGACATAAGCTTCTGAAAGTATTTCCTGCATATTGGCCGTCCGGGAAAGCGTTCATTGAAGATGCGAACTGCATTATGATAATTCCGATTAGCCTCGCCAAAGATGATAACTGCTTCAATTTTTTCTTCTAACGGACGCGCCATTTCAATTCAATGATATTTTTGAAAGTTTTGAAACAACTTGACATACACTTTTTAGAATGACAAATATCAGGTAACCATAGCACTAACTAATTAATTATTGAATGTGAAGATAAAAAATACCTACCTACCTTCCGAAGATACGTAATAAGGAGTTCAAATTTAAATCTGGTCGCCATTTCAAAATAAATGAATCAAATGTTTTCAAAATCGCAGGTTGAATTGAACATAAAAAGACCTTCAAAATGAGGTGTTGCATGACCCACTATTCCATTTAAGAAAATAATGCGAAACCATGCTCAGCTGTCATTTTGACATGTAAAGTTGTCATTTTCAACTAAAAAAATAGAAAATTGTCTGATATAACACCGCGCCAAATTTCATCGCAATATACCCAACGGTTCAAAAGTTAAAGGGGGAGCGACGGACTTTATGTCCTCACTGTATAGTGCAGATTAATAGTTGTTTATTGGGTGTTTGTTATTCAGAAATATTTTACACTATTTTACACTTTTTGTACACACTTAGTCCTAAAATACACCTTCAATAAGAGCGCTTAGGTACGTAAAAAAAATGTAAAATACTGTACACTATTTCTGAATATCAAACATACCTGTTACGTTTCGTTATATTCGCAGAAAAACTCTCAATTTTAGAGTCTAATTGAAATATCCTGATATAATATCTCACTTTAAAGAAAACATTTATTAAGCAATTTTACTATTTTTTAAAGATGTCTTAAGAGTCCATTCGCGCCGAGAATATTGGCTCCAATTTGGGGTTTGGGGCATAATATTTTTCTCAAAAATGGCATAAGTTATCGATAATTTTCAAAAACTGTATGAAAGCCAACACATAAATCTAGGCTTCTGCTGTAATAGTTTTTTAAATTTGGATTTAGTTTTTAATATTTCCTTGAGTGAAAGTCACCCTAAAATCGGTTATGTTTAGATACTATTTTCTCTTAACTTGCCTCATATTTCAAAAATGCGTTACAGCAGAGGCATAGATTATTTCCTTACCTTTAAAATGGTGTATAATTTATGTCATTTAATTGAAAAATAGTTACCGAAAAACGTCATCTCCTGTAGGCTTGCAATCGGAAACAACATCGCATCGATACACCGAATTTGAAAGAACCTAAATAAAATATAATATTTTTAATGTGGCCATACGAAAATTGTGGTAGTGGGAGTTTGTTAGTCTCCGCCCACCGCTTCCGCGTCCTTTCGCCCGACCTCTAAGGTGTAGCGTAAATGCACTCTTAAGATAAGTCGATTTATTTCATCTGCTATAACTTCTTTAGCTGCTTCCTTTATTCAAATAATAAGATAAATAAAACAAAATATTAATAATCATTTATTTATTTAGAGTACCATTTAGACAATTAAATGGTTATACACTATAAAATAAATTTACCAAAAACGTTGCAGCTCATGTTTTAGACTTTAGAAGTGGCATCAGGGGTTTTTATGAGAAAAGCAAACAAGTAAAAGAAATATGCCCTTTTTTAGATTTTTTTTGTTAATTTAAACATTTTTTTTCTTAATTACTCTGTAGCCTTAGTTCTTTCCTAAAGATTACGCAGGTTCCTAATTTTTTTTGCAATGTGGACATTACCGTGTTTAAAAATAAATCCTTTTTTATCTTAAAATAGTTCATGTAGGCCTGAGACCTACGAAGTAACGTATCGTTGATATTTGGAGTTTATGAGAGATATTTGGTTTATTAATATGGGACCTTGGGGAATTCGTCAGATATATTTAGTTTATTAATATGGGACGTAAAGATACCAAGGTTTGGTGACGAAAGAAAAACGTATGCAATATGCACACTGCAGATACTAGTCTAGACACTTTTAAGATGAAGGAGGAGACACAGTGGGAGGTTGTTGGCTTTTCTACAAAGTATTAACACAGCTTACTTACAGCTCCACAACTCCGGTCGGCACCTTTGATCTCGCAGTCTACGAACAAACGAGACAGAAGCGTTGCTCCCTCTGTCGCACATCCGGGAAAAGTCAGAGCCGGATTAAAACGATTACTTATTTATGTAAAACGACAAATTTTTGCCTAACAGTACCGTAGTAGATAATTTTAAAGTTAATTAGAAATATAAAAATATACAATAAACTGATTCAAAAAAGTAATAACATTTCAATTGTTATAGACTAAAAAACTCATATGAGCTGACAAAGTAACATGGGCGATTTATAATATTTAGGTCACAATAATTGTATTACAATAATTAGAAGGTGTAGTTATCTGTAATCTTATGAAAAGAATAATGATTTATAAAAATCGTTAGTTGTTTAAGAGGATGCATGGTCGATCTTTAGCTGTTTCCTCATATTCCCAGGTCATTGTTAAGGTCTTTTCTCAGCTCTGCAAAATTCGGATGTAATATTCGACAGAAATTATTGCCTTTGATAGTCGCACTGTGATATCTCTCAATATAATGTCAGTTTTTAGGGAAAAGGTACAGTATAATAAAGTGTAGTGAATAATAGGGTCTTTAATACACGCGCGATTTTTTGAGCACGACGGCGTAGCCCGAGTTCTCGAAATAGAGCAAGTGTTTTAAAGATCAGTTATTCACGAATACATTACGCTATTTTTTTATTGATATTATTTATTATATTAGTAATATTTTATTTGACGTTATAAAGTACTCATGTCAGATTAATAATTTTCGTTTCTTTAAAATGCCTAACATGTGCAAAAATTCGAGGTTATAGGTTGTTGCAATGCCATCTTAGACTTCACATTTCTCCCGTTTTTGATTGTTGTACCATGGCAACACACACACGCGTGTGTTTGAAAGTTCGATTTGAACACGCTGAGGCGTGTTTTAATTAAGCAATAAAAAAAAATATGATAATAAAATAATGTTCTGTAGCTTAGGTTTTTAATAAGTTTTATTGCCCATTAATCGAAATGTAACAGATGTATAAGAAACAAAATAAAAAATGCTTACCTATTCGCAACACTAATGTTTTACTAACAGCAATAAAGAATTTACAAAATTAATTTTTCAGCCAGACATACAAAAATAAATGGACGAAAAACAAAACAAAAATTACTTACAACTACGTATATTACAATTTTTCCATATTATTAATTTATTCTTATTTATATTCTAAAATTAGCATTTATTGTTTTAATGTATAATAAATTCTAACTCTTAAATATAATTTAACTATAAATTCTTTGGGAAAATTTTTACAGGGATGACTAAAGGGTAAATGGTTTTATACCTAAAAGTGTACCGCAAATATTGCTTTTTGTGCCAATTTTTCAAAATTTTGTTGAAATATTTTTTCTATTTTAATATTAGTTCCACAAATTTATCATTAGGCATTTGAAATTTCCGAATGTATCACCATTCGCACTTTTATATACCTAAGAAACAATAAAAAGATAATCATCAAGTTCATTGTGGTCTTTGCTATATTTATTGCAAATGTCACAAGAGTGAATCCTTAACGCTTTATTTAAAAGGTACCGGCACGTACCTTATGAAATTTTTTTGCACATTTCATTTTTGGTAATCCATGCCATTTAGTGCGTCTTTTGGTCTGGTACTTTATCCTTATCTCCAGGTACAAAAACCTGTTCGCAATCAGAAAGCCTTAAAAGCATCTGATCAGAATCTGCCTCACAGCTTTTCTGTACCTGAGTTAAGTAAGTTGACGCATTGCAACATTCAAATGTTCTGTGGAACTGTATTGCTGTTGGTAATGCAGGCCGTTTGCACTTCTGATTTTCCAAAGGTTCTCCAGACAATCTTGGTTTAATCTTCGTGTAAGTACACAATCGAACCCTGCATTTTCACGAAGATAGTAAAATAACTGAATAATCTGTTGATGGAAATTATAAGACTTCTAATAAATTTAATTTTTTGGTAACATTTTTATGATTTTTGTCTCGAATTTCAAGATTTTTAAAGAAGGTCAAACAATCCATTAGAAACTCTAATTGAAATGGTTTGCTTTAAAGGCAACATTATTTTTTTTGGGGAAAAGGTTTGTGAAGAATTTAAAATATCAAATAATTGATCTATTATTAACAAATTCAGAGTTTCTGTCGCTTCATCGGGAAGGGAACCAAATCTAATATAAACACTCATACCTACATGGACTGAGTAACTAAATACTTGGGTGGCAAGTTTGACCTTCATTTTTTGAAAACAAGTCGGGTAAATATGAGAATCCGTTAATTTATGTGCTGCTTTGACAGGAAATTTTTTATCTAACTCATTAATAAATACTCTTTAATATATTGCCACGAAATTTTTTTTACCATTAATATAAAAGTCATATATCATCAACATATTTCTCATCGCTTTTATAATATGTGGCACATCAAAGATGAAAAAGAGATATTGGTTTTCTAAACAAAAACCAGTATTATCTGGAGATATCTTTAAAATATTTGACAATTTGATATTGTTGGACCCCATATCACAAGTAATTCCGCAAACATTTAACCCCACCATTTTTTAATTTTTGCACAGCTTCATTTAATAGTTTATGTAAAAATTAGCGTTACAAGAAGTATGGCATAAAAATAGGCTATCGGTTTCACTTCGAATAAATACCTCTGACTATAAATAAAGGCAGTTAAAGTTGGTTTAAAATTTTCTCCCTGTATCACCCATTGCTAGCCCAATGATGCAATCTTGATTTCGTTCATAAAATAAATTGGCTTTTATAGACATTTCATCAAAGCACAATAAGCAATATTTACTTTGGGGTTGAAAACTGTCAACCTTTTTTAAATAAAATGAAGAACTGGGATTATCTAATCCGGGTCCTATCTTAACTAATCTTATTTCTTTTAGCAAAGTGTTAGCAGGGAAGGCTATATTTGACATTAAATATTTTTATACACTCCGGGACCAGCAAAATATATTGGTAGACATTCATTTTAAACTCCTTGCTGTAACGTCTACCCTTTGGGTGTTTATCCGATCTTGGTATCCGGATTAAAATTTGGATGTTAAAGACATATATTGCTCAAAGATATATTGTCCAATTCATTAATTCTTTGACTTTCAAGTACCTGAACCCTTTGTTTAAATATTTTTTCGCAATTAAGGGACTTGATTTGTTGTCTGTACTTATTCTTCCTTGGGCTATCAAAGGATAAACTGGCTGACGTTTGGGTAGATGTTGGAGATGTTAGAGTAGTAATTGGACTGACGACGATCTCATGCTGAACCTCGGTTTCAACTACATTTGTCTGGTCAGCTGCAAAAATACATTTTAATTAGCCATTAAATAACAACTTTGGTTAATATGTAGTTTTAAGAAAAGAACAATTTATTTGGTTAACAACTGGAGATTTTTTATGCATGGTTGACCAAAAGCTTAAACAATACTTGATTTGTACAAATAACATATAATTGTCAGCTTATTTTAAAAAATTGATGCTATTAGCCGTTACTATGTGGTAATTAATCAATCATCATGAACACTGATAAATAAAACTTCTGTTTTTTACCACTAAAATATATTAACAATTGCGACTGCTGTTTCAACTCACAAAGTCATTTTCAAAAAATATTTACAGACAAAAATATCAATACAAAATAAAGTGATTTGTACCCTTAAGTGGTAAATATATTCTTTGGAAACGGCGGAGCAATTAACAGTTTATTACGGTTTGGCGACAGTAAATAGCGTGGAAAATACAAGTTCGGTTTGGTCATTAAGCAGATGTACATTATTATTTTTATTGCCTTTGTATATTTCTAGGTATAATTTAATATTTAATTTTCTGGAATCCCTAGAAATATACAAAGGCAATAAAAATAATAATGTACATTATTATTTTTATTCAATTTGTATATTTCTAGGTATAATTTAATATTTAATTTTCTGGAATCCCTAGAAATATACAAAGGCAATAAAAATAATAATGTACATCTGCTTATATCTGCTATTTACTGTCGCCAAACCGTAATAAACTATTAATTGCTTCGCCGCTTCCAGAACATATAGTGACCACTTAGGGTTACAAATCACTTTATTTTGTACTGATATTTTAGTCTGTAAGAAATATTTCTTTGAAAATGACTCTGTGTAATATATTTTAGTGGTAAAAAACATAGTAGTTTTACTTATCATTTTAAAAAGCTAAAAAAAAGTCATAGTTTTAAAACTGGGAAAAATCGAAATTGAACATAGAAGATTCAAGTTTATTTTGAATTAAAATATTATTATTTTTATTACCTGGATAAATTAATGCAGGTGGATTCCCTTCTGAAACTAAAACTATATCATCTAGAACTTGTATTCCTCTAGATCGTTCCAAAGGCGGTGCACTATACGAATGGTCAATTCTGGAACTTCCCTCAAGAGATGGGAATAGGGTGGGAACTGCAGTGGCATGCAAGTGACTCGTGAACATCCTCTCTTTAAAATGGTCTGCACATAACGAGTAACTTTTATATAAATTGTTTACTTTGCCAAGCAGGTCTTCTCGATTGGCTTTTAGTGCCCATATTCTGGCTCTGTAAATAAATAATAACATTTTTAAACCCTTTGACTACAATAAATAGTCTAGTATAATATTTTGTTTTGCGAAAATAAGAATATTTTGCAAAGGAATACGTTTACCCAATAAAAGTGTTCACCGTTGACTTAGAAACAACAAAATAATAAACTTGACAATGATTTTGGTTTGAATTAGTTTTGGAATGTCTTAAAAAGATAAACAAAAAAGCAAGTATGTTTGTAAATTTTGTTAATAACAAAATAGGCTCATACTAAATAAAAAGGCCTTTAAAATGATGTATTACACGACCCCTTGTTCCATCTTAAAATTTTAGGGTGGTAGCCCTGGGGTTTAAAGTAGCACCATCTATTTTTTGTAAAAAACCTTCCCCTCAATAAATTTGTTGGCGTGTTACGGCAAAATTCACATATAACGTGAGTGGTAAGTTTTAAGATAAACACCTTTTTTATTTATATATATATATATATATATATATATATATATATATATATATATATATATATATAATATATATATATATATATATATATATATATATATATATATATATATATATATATATATATATATATATATATATATATATATATATATATATATATATACTATATATATATATATTCTTTATTAAATCCCTTACTGCTTTTAATAAAAAACTAAATTTTAAATGACTATTTCATAAATAAAAATAAAACGCAATGTTCAAAACGATCAACTAAAACACACAAAAATTATACCTACGGGTATGGCGGCTAAATGTACAATAATACCGAAAGTTCTCCCCCAAAGATATCTTTTCCCGGACAGGGCGGAGCATAAAGCCTGCGCGACGAGATCGGCGCTAACCGTTCCCACCAAGAGAGTGTTACAGCTGGTAAGTAAGCTGTGGTATTAAGTTATACAATTTTCTTGTTTTTTAGCATTTTAAAAGCAAAGTGACCTAAAAATGTCATATCTTGCTTTTAACTTATATTGTTAGCAACTGCCACTATGCTTTGCAAATAGAAATTATCGTCAGTTCTAGAAAATAAATAATAAAAATATCTATTCTAGTGGTTTGTTCTTAAATCCAATAAGAATAACTAACTAACAAAATAAAATAATTTATGAAATATAAAAAATGTCAAATAGTCCACACCAAAAAATAAAAACACTGCACAGTAATTTTTAATCTCACTTATTAGTTTAAAGCACAAAATAAGACACCGAAACACAAGAAAAATTTAATAAGGAAATTGAAATGCCTTTAATTAATTACTATGTGATAAACGACGTTCAGCTGATTCTAGTGATTTTTGTTTTTAAAATAGCCTGATTCATGTAAGCCAACCGAAAAATGTTAGCTTGCACAAACTATAATCATCTACTGTGCCGGTAACTAACCTTTTTTATAAGCATAAGTTAATACTGTTTAAATCTATAACGTACGGTACTTAAAAAATACCGTTAGAAAACCAATGTGGTATTGGTCCGATGAGCCACAAGGCCCTTGTCGAAATCCAAGTTAAACTAACTCTAGGGTTTAAAACTGGATCTAAGAATTTTTGCATCGCAATAAAAAGATGTTCTTGGTTTTAAAAACAACACATATACATATAATAATTTTTACGCGCACGCTAGATGAGATAGGGTTTGGAGTAGCTCAAGAGCGTTTTGTACGATTTCACATTATTATTACCCTTTTCTTGTAAAACTTTTCAGAGCTCTGAGGCACGGAAAAAATTTTCGTCGCTAGAAATAAGCTATAGTTTGTCCAAGCTAACATTTTTAGGTTGGCAATGCGAATATCCCTACATATTAGTAAATTTTGTTTTTCAGATTTAAGTTAGCTGATATAAGAATTTTAGTCAGGACCGTACTGAGAAAAGGGAGTTTTTAAATTTTAATATCTTAAAAAATTTGTTGTTAGATTACAATAACTATAGCTTGTCTACCGGCTGTAAAGCTACGAAAAATATTTTAGGAATGCAGACAAAATATAATCAAGGTTGCCAAATTAATTTACTAAGTTTCATCGGTTTAATATAAATTATTACCTGTAGCTGCTGTAACTTCTAATTTTACTAAAACTTGTCTAGGATTTAAAATAATATTATTTAAAATAAATTTAAGTTTATATATTATTATTTAATTTATATATTAGTTATATCTATCTAATTTTGGCATCGGTTAAATGATAATATTATTTAAACTAAGAAATATGGCAACAGGTCAAAAGAACTTCTCCCTTCTTACGAATATTGCTCTTGCATCTCTTTTCAACTGACACTCCGGAAGAGCGAAAAGTATAATCATATGATGAATGTTGACACGCCCCCGAGAACTTGTTATGACCAGTGTCGCAGATTAGAAAACCTCGGCCGAATATTGTTGATTAAATTGACGACTTTAATTTTGGCATTATGAGACGTACTTTTAGGGTTGCCATCCGTGCGGGTTTCTAACTGATTATTAAAACAATTTGTAACAAACCGTAATGATATTCTGTTTTGTTAGGTACATTCAAAATGATGATAAAAGATGACTAAATTTAATTTTAAGGCCATTTTTAACTTTTTTTTTGTTACACTGACTATGTTTAAAAAAACATGTCCGGCCTCTGGGCTCTAAAATTCGGGGTTTTCACGCGTTTTGTCCTAGTTGCCAAATTTTAGAGATGGCAACCCTACGTACTATTAAAAAGTTTTATATAGGGTTAAAACAGGTATGTAATAGTATATTACATACCGAGAGTGGTAAGAAGCCCATTACACACGATTTCGAAAATTACGGTACGAGCGTGAGCGAGTACCGTAATTCGAAAGAGTGTGAATGGGCTTACCACTCGAGTTGTGTACTATACTTTTTCTACGACTTTATGTTTAGTTTTTTTATAAATAAAAGCAGAAGATTATGTAAACTTTAAGTAACAATACAAATAATAATACAAACATTTGCGTTGTCAAGGCGATGCTATTTGTTTCATAGCCAGCTTTACTTGTAAAATCTATTGAAAGTTTTCAAGATTTTGGGGGCTCGCGGCTAATGCGATTGTGGAACTGTTACGTAATATATATATATATATATATATATATATATATATATATATATATATATATATATATATATATATATATATATATATATATATATATATATATATTACGTAACTGCCCTTACGCACAGTTTGGCTTCTTACAGTATAGTGTTTGTAATTAGAGATTTACTGATAAAGTAGACGGTGTGTAATTAGGTTCTTACTAATATAGGAGTAGAAAAATATAATTACGTACTTAAAACATATGAACGAGTACCAGATATCTACGCCATCTGCTGACCCAAGGGGAAAGCATACTTCTCTCAACCTACGGTTTTACTGATTTGTTAACTAATACTAGGATTTTTATAAATATTCACCTTCAACTTTTTTTTTTAATTTTATTTAAAATGATTACTTAACAATAAATTAATCACATTTTTAAAGGTTCTCACGTTAAAGAAACACTTAAGGCATATACGCCAAGACATGGATTTCTCATACAAAAAAGACGCATTTCGGAAACTTTTAAAAGCTAATGGGTTTTATTTCCTCAAATGCCAAAATAAAAAAAAATGTTGGTTGATAACCCTAATATTTTACATTGGAGATATAGGTATATGCAAGAATTATATAAATATTTTTAAACAGGGCAATCATATCGATGCTAAAATTTTCTGCTGGGTTGTGACGTCACAGAAAGTCCGCTTCACAACACCAGGCAACCGCTGGAATAGAACAAAGGCCTTCTGGTGACGTCAAAATTGTGTCACGAGCCGTCTCCTATGACACTGAGTGTCATAGTGAGGTCGATGACGTGTAAAAAAACTTGATGACTTATTTTTTTGTTGTTATTGTTTATTGTTGTGCATTGTTGTGAATTTGGGAGTTTTTTCAGAAATAAATATTTTATTGCTGTTTTCTCCCATAACGATGTTTTCATTGCTTATTACTACTAAAAAAATCTAATATTTTAAGATTTAAGATATTTATAGTACGCCTATGGTTTCGCATTCCTAAAGGCGTTTTCACTTTCCCCTTACGTATACCCCGTAGCTTCAGACACGACAGACGAGCTATACTACTACTACTATGTATCGGTAGTTTTTTCTTGCTGTTCATATGTTTGCATAAATTGTGAAAGCTTGATGTTTGGCCATAATATTTTATTAAAAATTATCATTTTCGCCTATATAGTGAAGATTACTAGTTATTTATTAAGTGTTTGTTATTTAGAAATAGTTTACACTATTTTACACTTTTTGTACACACCTAGCCCTAAAATGCACCTTCAATTAGAGTGCCTGGGTACGTAAAAAAAAATGTAAAATAGTGTACACTATTTCTGAATAACAAACAGACCTATTATGTTTTGTTATATTTGCAGGAAAACTTATTACAGTTGAATTGAAATATCCTAAAATATCCCACTATAAGGGATGGTTCGATATGCCTTATTATGCAATTATACTATTTTTTAAATATGCCTAAAGATAAGTCGAATTATTTCGTCTGATATAATTTCTTTAGCTTCTTTGCTTCCTATATTAAATAATAAAATAAATAAAACAAAACAGTAATAATCATTTATTTATTCAGAGTATCATTAACACAATAAGATGCTTATATTTTATAAAATAAATTTATTAAAAACGTTGGAAGGTCGTGTTTAAGGCTTTAGAAGTGGCAGTGTCCATCTTAATCAGTGGTTTTTATGAGAAAAGCAAACATATGCAATGACGAAAGAAAAATGTATGCAATCTGCACGCAGCAGATACTAGTCTAGACACTTTTATGATAAGAGAGCAGACAAAGTGGAAGGTTTTGCGTTTTAGCAGCTGGACTGTAAATGGTTGCTTCTGAGTCCAAGCATTTTGGCAACTACTGTGGCCATTGATGTAATGTGTTTAAATGAAATAGTCATTTAAAATTTAGTTTTTTATTAAAAGCAGTAAGGGAGTTTAATAAAGAAAAGCTAAAAAGTAAAAAGAAGATAACTTGTAAATGATTTATATTACTATTTACCTTTTTAATATACTTATAATGTAGGTCCCATAAAATAGGGAGTAAATTGCAGTCGAAGCTGTCTTATTATTTATATATATATATATATATATATATATATATATATATATATATATATATATATATATATATATATATATATATATATATATATATATATATATATATATATATATATATATATATATATATATACCATTTCAATAGCATTAAATACGCAATGATATGGAGGCAAGCCCAGCACTTGATGACCATCCTCCTAAATAAGAGCATCGACGACATAAGATTTGGAAGGCTTTGGCAGGCGCTGAATCAAGCAACACAAAATCTATTTTGACGCCGATTTTGCAAAAGGAACATTACCGTCTTCTAACCATTTAACCATATTTTCTTTCTTCCAGCCACTATTTGGCCAGTTTTCTAACAACCTACTGGCATTATCTAAAATTACTAATGAAGGCCTTTTCAAATTGGGTAGTAGATCATCTCTAACCCACTTCTCAAAATTTTAAGCTTTCATCTCGCCATGGTAATCTCCTGTTTTGGTTTTTGATTTAAAAATACTACTGGCACCATCAACATCCTTTTTCAGAACCAGCATGTAGAATCATGTATCTGAGGAAAATGTAAGTATTTGAATAGTGATTTAATTAAATATACTTTAATGTTTCATAAGAATGCAGCAAGTGTGTTCTGTAGTTTAATGTTGTCTAAGAGCTACAAGTTTAATCATATGTCCTATGTATGAAAGGGACCCTAACTGAGGTATCTACTGAATCTGTCATATATTTATTTTTTCCCAGGATACCCCTTGTTGCTTGAAGACTAAGTGTTCACATACTACGAGTGTCTAGAGTGGAGTCAGAAGTAAATTACTGATAAGGGACTTAAATATATTTAGATTTTGTAGTCTTGCAACTCTAGAGATGAAGGCGCAGAAAAAGTGGGAAATGTGAGGTGAACAATAAGGGGATGCATCTAAGTAGACTTTCAATTGGCTCTAATTGGGATTTGCAAAAGAAGGAATAACGACAGCTAATGCTTCTAAGCAGAAGCCGTGAAACTATTAATTAAAAAAAACAGGTCTTCTACAGCTTGTCGGTGTGCAAGAGCAAGCTTTTTGTAAAACTGTAATAATTTATAAGGCAAAACGAAATTTTATTAGAAGATTGTAAAAGTGCTTCACCTTGTGTAGGGAAGTACATTTTTTTTCTAGCGTATAATTAGTCATGAGAATGTTTTACCTTTTCACTGAAATATACATCATCATCCTGCCAAGACCTGCGGAAAGAGCTCTTCGAGAAGATCCAGGTTTCATCGAGAAACACCCCAAGATTTTTATTTTCTCCTAAATCTTCATTTTACATAAAACCTTTTAAAAATGTCCTTCTTATGCGTTGCACATTTGGTTTTTCCATTAAGCTTAAGTTACAAGAAGACGATTAAAACCCCATTTTCCAAAAAATACATAAAACATGAGAGAAGGCCAAAGACGATCTACGAAAAAAGCACCAGAACAAACTAAACAGACTTTACGGTAAACAACCAACCACTCAGAGTGTCAACAAAAAGACCATTATTAACATGTCCTCCCGAACTCTTTCGAAAACAGAGGAACATCATTTAGGGAGAGAGCTGAACTTTGCCATAGCCCCAAAACATACACCGACTTTGGACATGATTAGTAGTGTAGAAAAACTGCAATAATTAAACCAAAAGTTTGGCTAAGATATGTCGACGATACTTTTATAATAATAATAAATTATGAAATATAAAAAATGTCAAATAGTCTACACCAAAAAAATAATAATAAAAACACTGCAGAGTAATCTCTAATCTAACTAATTACTTTAAAACACGAAATAACACGCCCAAACACAAAAAAAATTTTATACAAAAATTGAAACGCCTTTAATCCATTACTGGGTGATTTACCCCACTAAGCAAAAAACATCTTGAGCACGTTTTGTAACGTTATTTAAAAGTAACTGTGATAACGTTTAGTTTTAAACGTTATTTTATCATGTCTGTTTCGTTTTCTTGAATTGTTACTGATAATTTTCGTTTCTGTAACATACCCTTGTAAATATTTTTAATACGGTATAGAACAAACATCTTAGTGACGTAATTTTTATGTACACTTATGTTAACGTTAAAATGTTGCCATGTATAGAACGGTCTTTTAAATACAAGTTCGATACATCTGTTAATATACGTATCAGATACGATTATAATTTGTTAAAACATAAAATGTTATTGGTGTAACGTTATAATAATGATATTATTTAATGCAGAATCGTTACGTTTACTGAGTCTATTACATTTCCTCGTGGAAATGTAAACACAGTTAACATATCGACCTCGTTTGCTTAAATGTACCCCGCACAGAGATTGTTACATTTTTTGACAACGACGCCAGGTTTAGAGAAAGAAGCTTCGCTTTAGTACTTAATTTTTCCTTTCGTATTTTGTGGTACTTAACCTTACTTTATTTTAAGAACAATTGTGTTTTTTGGTTTTTCTCGTGATATTAAAGGGAAATATTGATCGGAAAGTAAGTATATTACAGTATTTTCTATTACACTTCAGTTTTTATGTATGTATGTTGTATATAGATAAACTGACCAAAAATCCAGATTTTAAAGTTAAGGTTTTTAAGCCATAAGTTTAGAAAATCCAGCGTTAGCCGTTTCCTTAAGATAAATATTGGAGTAATAAGTCCGGATTTAGTTTGGTGAGGTACCTCCCATTCCCTAGATATATATAAATTAAAGAAAGTATAGATTAAAATATCGTCGAATCGAACTGATGGCGTCGCGTCACCCGAGCAGTTTTTGCGTTTTTGCTAAGTTTCCGTGTATTGTTTTCAAAGTGTTATGAATACAATTGTAGCCAAAAATAGTGGTTTCAATTTAAATAAAAAAAATCGTTCAAAACTGCTTAACACGCCTACTAAAAGAACAATAGTGTTGTTTTAAAAAAATTGGATGTGTAAAATGTTTTCAAGACCTTAAACATTTTTTATTGGTTAGGAATGTGCTATCATTTTTAACAATAAACAGTTTATTGATGGGAATCTTCCTTTATCAACAGCAGCAGTTTTTGTGCTTTTAATGTTATTTTGCGTTAAGTTCCGCTTTGCGAGGTCATTGATTGATTGATTGATTAATAAAGTAAATACACAAGTTGAGGTTTTGTCGGCCTCGACACTGCAGCCTACAGGGCTTGTTGTATCTCTTGTGTATTTTTTTCAGTTAAAAAGGTTTGACACCTTAGACAGGTGTCGTAGCCCTTTTACTGTTCTTTTCTGGTCTCCAGCCTCCTGGTGGTTAGTGTCCACCATGAGGTTTTGATTTGTTCTCCAGTATGTAAGTGCAGGGCACTCATATATGATGTGAGAGGCTGTCTCTTCCTCTTCGTCACATAGTCTGCAAATGGGTTCTTCTCTATAGATGCCCATAGTGTGCATATGTTTTCTTAGGGTGCAGTGTCCGGTTGTTAATCCTGTCACTATCCTAATCTGATTCCTATTTAGTTTTAGTAGTTCACTTGTCAATGCTTTCGATGGTGTGTCCAGCATTGATTTACTGTGATTTTGCCTTGGAATGTGGTTCCAGTATGACTGATATTGTGTTTGAATCCACCGAGTCATGTAGCCACGAACCGAGGCTTTTGGTATTCCAAAAACAGGTTCAGGACCCACAAACATTGCTGCGGAGCCTCGCCTGGCCAGGGAGTCTGCATTTTCATTGCCCTGTATTCCCCTGTGTCCTGGCACCCAGGAAAGTGTAACTTTGTTGTGGTTAGCCAGGTTTAGGAGGCATTGCAGACAGTTCCAAACCAACCTTGAGTTGACTTGTTGGGATGCCAAAGCTTTTATGGCCGCTTGACTATCAGAGAAGATAGTAATGTCCCTGCCCTTATATCTCCTCCTCAAGTTCTCTCGCAGACAAAGTTCAATGGCATATATTTCCGCCTGGAAAACAGTGGCATAATTCCCCAGGGAAGCATAAGCATTGAACCTGGGGGTCATACCATGTATTCCTGCGCCGGCTCCATTGTCAGTCTTGGATCCATCGGTATACCAAACCAATTTCCGAGACTGACCAGGAGATCGCTCACTACCGCCCCAGGTAAGCTGGGTTTTGTATGGTCTGTGTGTATTTATCCGTTTTGGCATTGTATGACTCCCCATCTCAAATATTGGGTTTGTGATACTGCTCGTTATTCTGGTGTGTCCTAGGGCAGGCCCAGAGCACCAGTTGCCGTTACATTTCAGCCTGTATGCCCCAATCCTCGCCTCCGCCTTAATAATTATACCAAGAGGGGGGAGGCTTAGTAGGGTTTCCATGGCTGCAGTTGGAGTGCTTCTAATAGCTTCCCGTTATACAGAGACATGCTAGTCGCTGGAGTTTGGATAACTCCAGCTCTGCTTTTCTCTGTTCTATTTTTGGCCACCAGATAGTTGAACCGTAGGTTATCATGGGTCTTACCACAGCAGTGTACAACCAGTGTACTATGCGTGGCTGAAATCCCCAATTCTTCCCCACAGCTCTTTTGGTAGCCATTAGAGCCATTTTGCCCTTATTAATCACATTCTGCATATGTGGATTCCAGGTTAGCTTAGAATCCAGAGTTAATCCAAGGTACTTTACCTCCTGAACATAGCCGAGTGTGGTACCGAAGAAGTGAGGAGATTTTAAATCATCCAGCTTCCTTCGTCTAGTGAAGGGTATTAGCGCAGTTTTTCCAGGATTAACAGTAAGGTTTTCCTTGTTGCACCATCCCTCCACAATTGCATAAGCTCCGAGGTTGTTTTGTTATGCTTCCCCACGACAAGTATAGTGATGTCATCCGCATACCCCTGGGTATAGAAGCCATTATTATTCAGTTCCACCAGGAGTTCGTCAACAACCATATCCCACAGTAGTGGGGATAGAACCCCTCCCTGTGGGCATCCTTTGACCACTGACACCTCCATTGTTTCGCTGAATAACGTTGCTTGCGCTCGTCTGCCAAGTAACATGTTGTTTATCCACCTACAAATGGTGTCGTTAACATTATGTCTGGCAAGAGCCGCGGCCATTGAGTTGAAGGAGGTTCGATCAAAAGCTCCTCAATGTCAAGAAATGCAGCAAGTGCGATTTCCTTGTTGTTCAGTGCGAGTTCTAATCTGGTCACCAGTTGATGATGAGCAGATTCGCATGATTTTTCTGACTGATAGGCATGTTGGTTTTTGTGGAGTGGCCTCTCTGTCAGAGAGTTTTCCCTGACATACCTGTCGATCAGTTTTTCCATTGTTTTTATCATAAAAGACGACAATGTAATTGGTCTAAGTCCCTTTGCCTGGGAGCAGTCCTTACCCGGCTTTGGAATGAAGACCATTTTAGTCTGCTTCCATGCATTGGGCAAATAGCTCGTAGCTAGGCTTGCACGGAAGAGTTTGCAAAGCAGTGGAACTAGGGTTTGCTTTCCCTGCTGTAGTAGTGCTGGGATTATCCCATCAGGTCCAGGTGCTTTGTAGGCTTCAAATGATTCAATTGCCCACTCGATTTTTTCGTAGGTTATGACTTCCTTTGCTACTTCCCAGTCGCTTCTTGTGGGCCGAATATTCGGAACATTGACGACTGGGTAGGTCTCATTAAGTTGAGTTTCTCTTGATCCTGGTAGATGTGTTTGGAGCAAAATCTCCAAAGTTTCCCTGCCAGTTTCAGAGTAGGTTCCATCTGGTTTTTTTAGAGTGCCAATAGGATTGACCGGATCTTTAGACAGGATTTTTTGGAGTCTGGCTGCCGTGCTGGTATTTTCAACCTCCTGGCAGTATTTCCTCCATGAATCCAGTTTAGCCTTACGGACCCGTTTATTGTATTCGGTGAGTGCAGATTGATATTCATAGTTGCGAGATCATAGTTAAGTTCCAGTTAAGTGGATGCTAAACCAGTAGCCAATAGTAATTAAGTCTATATAAAAAAGTAATTAAAAATGGATGTTGGCGAAGATGAATTTGCATATAGATTTAAATGCTGTAAGAATAAAAAATTTAACGACTTTGTGTGTACAGTCTGTCTACAAATTTTCCATCCTAGTTGTCTTGAAAGAAGGAGCTATTATAAATCGCTGGGTGGTTTTAAAATATTCTGCTCTAAAAAATGTGAGCAAAGAGATACGCTAGACAAGGCAAATCAACTTGCCCTTGATCAACAGCTTTTGGCAACTGCAGGTCAACTCAGAGCTACGGAAATTTTACTGGAGGAGCGAAATTTGAATCATGAGCAGATAGAAAGTCAACTGAGGTCAGAACTAACAGATTTAGCAACTAAATTAAAAAATAAAGAAAACCATTACAAGAGGGAATTAAGAAACTCTAAAAGCCTTGTCAATGATGCATATGAGTCTGAACAGCAATACGAAGGCAAGTTAAAAGAGCAGAGAGAACTAATATGCAAACTAAACAAGGAGATTGCTATTCTTAAAAATAACAATATTAAATGTCTTGAGGAGATTGCTGTACAGAAAAAGACGTATGAAAAGCTACAAATGGAATGGCAAGAGACTAATAAAATTAATGAACAAATGGTTGACTCTATAAGGACATTGGAGGCTCAAAGTGACTGGTATAGTGCAGAAGTATGCAGCATTAAAGAGGAACTAAGTAAGAAAATAAGCCTAGCGAACACCTATTCTGCCGAAGTAGTGTCTTTAAAGCATAAACTGTCTTCAATATGTAATATAAATAATGTACCTATTCAGACCATTGCAAGGAGTAATACCGTTAAGGATGATAATTGTGCACAATTGTTGAATGAGCTGAAATCCAGCAGTGAACATATCAAGAAGTCTGCAGGGTCTGCAAACAGAAAATCACGTATTTTAATTCTGGGCGATCAAAACTGTCTTCACCTCACTCGTGCTCTTAAAAAGTGTCTTGGAATTGAGGCGAACAATTATGATATAACGACTATTTCCAAACCTGGCGCCCATATGTCTGCGGTCTTGGAGGACGTTGAGGATCTCATAAAAGATTATGATGAGAGGGACTTTTTGATAGTTTTTGGGGGGACAAATGACATTATGAGTAAGAAATTCCCATCTTTTAAATTATTGTTATCAAAATTACGAAATTGTTCTTTTACGAATTGGTTTATATGTTCAGTACCTTTTATCAAGAATAATGATAACATTAATAAAAAAGTGCATAAATATAACACTAAACTATATAATTTTTTGTTAAAGTTTAATAATCGTGTTGAGTGTATTTGTAGACTAATTGATATAAATAGCAAACAAGGTTACAGGCTTAATACATATAATGTTTGTAAGGAAATTGCATTTGCTGTAAAATCTTCTTACAAATTAAACAAAACCCTTTTACATATACCCATAATAAATGAACCTGAAATTTGTAAAGTAAGTAGCAATAGTGTTAGTTCTAATAATGTTGCTGATTCGCATGGTCAGACAAGTAAGCTTATTGTAGAGCAACCCAGTAATGTAATTTCTAGTGAAATTGAGGGACCATCTCATACTGGTAAACAACCGGAAATTAGTCCGGACAGTGAAGTTTTTGAAAACAATGGAAATAGTGTATCAGCTTTTTTAGAAATACCTATAAACCCAATAATGCCTCCAGGCACGGAAGACAATATGGTAAACTAACAAGAACACCAATATCCCCCAGGAATAAAGGACCAAAAAGAAAAACTACTTTACAAACGACAAAAGGAACAAGAGTAAAATTACTTCATCTTAATATTCAATCGGCCAGGAAAAAATATAACGAAATGGAACTTCTACTGGAGAATAATAACATAAATATAGTATGCTTAAGTGAACACTGGTTGCGAAAGGATGAGATAGAATCAGCAAAGATTGGGAGATTTAAAACGGCATCAGCTTACTCTCGGGAAAATTCTAGAGGAGGGGGAACAGCTATTTGGTTGGATTCTGATAGTGATTATGAGGTGTGTTCTGAGATAAATGCTTTGTCTGTTGAGAAATGTATTGAGCTTAGTGGTGTTATCTTAAAAAAACAAAACCTTGTTATTATTTTACTCTATAGGCCGCCCACGGGTTGTTTTGACACTTTTTTGCAAGTCATCGAGCGTGCATTGCTTCGACTAAGTAAGAGTAAAAAAACTGTGGTTTGTGGAGATTTCAATGTTTCCTTTAACACAGATGACCAAACATGTATTGCTCTCTGTACTCTTCTGGAGACTTTCGGACTGAGACAGATGATAAGAGTTCCAACTAGGGGAGAGAACTGCCTGGATAACATATTTTTGAATTTTGATTGTATGGAGTGTGGGTCCTCGGTGCTGGACACTGGGTTACCGGATCATCTTGCTCAGGTTGTGGAATTCGAACTTAAAGTACGAAAAACACCGAAAAACGAAAAGGTCAAATGCAGGCCAATTACTCGTGTAGGTAAGTTTAAATTCTACAATTTAATAGAACAAATAAACTGGGATTTCTTAAACGATGGCAATGGAGACATAGATGATAAATTTCAACAGTTTCTGAATTTGATTTCGGACTGTTATTTTCAGTCTTTCCCAGAGAAAACATATACGAAGCAGAAGGATCGGGGCCGAGTTTCAGGTTGGTTTACACAGGGACTTAGAGATATGAGAGAGCATATAGACTTTCTAAATGATTTGATTAGGCACTTTCCATCGAATGAACTGAAAACCTATAGAAATAAGTTTAAACTAATTTATAGATCTGAAATTAAAAAAGCAAAATGCTCTGCTAATGATTCTTTTATTAAAAACTCTCCAAATCCAACTAAAAGCATGTGGGAAATTATAAACAGTTATCGTGGTATTGCCCAAACTACTGAAAAGGTTTGTAAACTGCATCCTGACGTTTTAAATGATTTTTTCGTGAGTATTGCATCACATCTACAGGGTAAGGTTGGGTTTTCTGGAGTGGATCCTTTAGTGGAAATTGTGTCAGATGTGCCCAATGAAAAGTTTGAATTTATTGATGTTACAATAAATGAGGTTAGAGATGTGATTAGTTCCCTAAAGAACAAATCGACCACAGATTCGTATGGCTTTAATATACCTCTTATTAAAACTATAAAAAATCTTATTGTCAGTCCTTTGACAAAGATCATTAATTTTTGCTTTAGGCAGTCCAAATTTCCCTCAGCCCTGAAGCGAGCTACAGTTGTTCCTATTTTTAAAACGGGAGATAAAGATGATGCATCAAACTACAGGCCAATCTCTCTGCTGCCCATTTTTTCAAAAATTATAGAGAAATGTAATGTAAACAAGGAGATTGCTATTCTTAAAAATAACAATATTAAATGTCTTGAGGAGATTGCTGTACAGAAAAAGACGTATGAAAAGCTACAAATGGAATGGCAAGAGACTAATAAAATTAATGAACAAATGGTTGACTCTATAAGGACATTGGAGGCTCAAAGTGACTGGTATAGTGCAGAAGTATGCAGCATTAAAGAGGAACTAAGTAAGAAAATAAGCCTAGCGAACACCTATTCTGCCGAAGTAGTGTCTTTAAAGCATAAACTGTCTTCAATATGTAATATAAATAATGTACCTATTCAGACCATTGCAAGGAGTAATACCGTTAAGGATGATAATTGTGCACAATCGTTGAATGAGCTGAAATCCAGCAGTGAACATATCAAGAAGTCTGCAGGGTCTGCAAACAGAAAATCACGTATTTTAATTCTGGGCGATCAAAACTGTCTTCACCTCACTCGTGCTCTTAAAAAGTGTCTTGGAATTGAGGCGAACAATTATGATATAACGACTATTTCCAAACCTGGCGCCCATATGTCTGCGGTCTTGGAGGACGTTGAGGATCTCATAAAAGATTATGATGAGAGGGACTTTTGATAGTTTTTGGGGGGACAAATGACATTATGAGTAAGAAATTCCCATCTTTTAAATTATTGTTATCAAAATTACGAAATTGTTCTTTTACGAATTGGTTTATATGTTCAGTACCTTTTATCAAGAATAATGATAACATTAATAAAAAAGTCCATAAATATAACACTAAACTATATAATTTTTTGTTAAAGTTTAATAATTGTGTTGAGTGTATTTGTAGACTAATTGATATAAATAGCAAACAAGGTTACAGGCTTAATACATATAATGTTTGTAAGGAAATTGCAATTGCTGTAAAATCTTCTTACAAATTAAACAACACCCTTTTACATATACCCATTATAAATGAACCTGAAATTTGTAAAGTAAGTAGCAATAGTGTTAGTTTTAATAATGTTGCTGATTCGCATGGTCAGACAAGTAAGCTTATTGTAGAGCAATCCAGTAATGTAATTTCTAGTGAAATTGAGGGACCATCTCAAACTGCTAAACAACCGGAAATTAGTCCGGACAGTGAAGTTTTTGAAAACAATGGAAATAGTGTATCAGCTTTTTTTAGAAATACCTATAAACCCAGTAATGCCTCCAGGCACGGAAGACAATATGGTAAACTAACAAGAACACCAATATCCCCCAGGAATAAAGGACCAAAAAGAAAAACTACTTTACAAACGACAAAAGGAACAAGAGTAAAATTACTTCATCTTAATATTCAATCGGCCAGGAAAAAATATAACGAAATGGAACTTCTACTGGAGAATAATAACATAAATATAGTATGCTTAAGTGAACACTGGTTGCGAAAGGATGAGATAGAATCAGCAAAGATTGGGAGATTTAAAACGGCATCAGCTTACTCTCGGGAAAATTCTAGAGGAGGGGGAACAGCTATTTGGTTGGATTCTGATAGTGATTATGAGGTGTGTTCTGAGATAAATGCTTTGTCTGTTGAGAAATGTATTGAGCTTAGTGGTGTTATCTTAAAAAAAACAAAACCTTGTTATTATTTCACTCTATAGGCCGCCCACGGGTTGTTTTGACACTTTTTTGCAAGTCATCGAGCGTGCATTGCTTCGACTAAGTAAGAGTAAAAAAACTGTGGTTTGTGGAGATTTCAATGTTTCCTTTAACACAGATGACCAAACATGTATTGCTCTCTGTACTCTTCTGGAGACTTTCGGACTGAGACAGATGATAAGAGTTCCAACTAGGGGAGAGAACTGCCTGGATAACATATTTTTGAATTTTGATTGTATGGAGTGTGGGTCCTCGGTGCTGGACACTGGGTTATCGGATCATCTTGCTCAGGTTGTGGAATTCGAACTTGAAGTACGAAAAACACCGAAAAACGAAAAGGTCAAATGCAGGCCAATTACTCGTGTAGGTAAGTTTAAATTCTACAATTTAATAGAACAAATAAACTGGGATTTCTTAAACGATGGCAATGGAGACATAGATGATAAATTTCAACAGTTTCTGAATTTGATTTCGGACTGTTATTTTCAGTCTTTCCCAGAGAAAACATATACGAAGCAGAAGGATCGGGGCCGAGTTTCAGGTTGGTTTACACAGGGACTTAGAGATATGAGAGAGCATATAGACTTTCTAAATGATTTGATTAGGCACTTTCCATCGAATGAACTGAAAACCTATAGAAATAAGTTTAAACTAATTTATAGATCTGAAATTAAAAAAGCAAAATGCTCTGCTAATGCTTTTATTAAAAACTCTCCAAATCCAACTAAAAGCATGTGGGAAATTATAAACAGTTATCGTGGTATTGCCCAAACTACTGAAAAGGTTTGTAAACTGCATCCTGACGTTTTAAATGATTTTTTCGTGAGTATTTCATCACATCTACAGGGTAAGGTTGGGTTTTCTGGAGTGGATCCTTTAGTGGAAATTGTGCCAGATGTGCCCAATGAAAAGTTTGAATTTATTGATGTTACAATAAATGAGGTTAGGGATGTGATTAGTTCCCTAAAGAACAAATCGACCAAAGATTCGTATGGCTTTAATATACCTCTTATTAAAACTACAAAAAATCTTATTGTCAGTCCTTTGACAAAGATCATTAATTTTTGCTTTAGGCAGTCCAAATTTCCCTCAGCCCTGAAGCGAGCTACAGTTGTTCCTATTTTTAAAACGGGAGATAAAGATGATGCATCAAACTACAGGCCAATCTCTCTGCTGCCCATTTTTTCAAAAATTATAGAGAAATGTATGGCTGTAACAATTGGTAGCTTCTTTGAGCGTTTTAAATTATTTAACAAAAAACAGTTTGGGTTTAGGAAGGGGTTGAGTACATCACTGGGAGTCATGGATCTTGTGTCGTTTATTATGGAAGCTTTCCATGATTCTGCTTATGCTTCGGCCACCTTTTGTGACCTCAGTAAGGCTTTCGACTGCGTCAGTCACGAGCTTCTCTTGGGAAAGTTACAACGCTACAATTTTAGCAACAGTGGCTTATCACTAATTAAAAGTTATTTGACTGGAAGGTCTCAGGTGGTTCGAGTGGGGGATGTGTTCTCCGAGAGCAGGGTTGTTGCCGTGGGAGTACCACAGGGCTCAGTGTTGGGTCCTCTTCTATTTATTATTTTTATTAATGATCTACCCAACACTGACACCAGCGCTGAGTACACCCTGTTTGCGGATGATACGACGATCATGTGTGCTGACGGAGACCTGAAAGTTGCCCGGGGCCTCTCGGGTCTGGCGCAGGAGAGGGCAGAACGGTGGTTTGTTGCAAACAGATTATTTTTAAATCGGAAGAAAACTCACAATATGGTATTCTCCACAAGGGATATACCGAAGGCATGCAAGTCTGAGCCTGTGAAATTTTTGGGTGTTTACCTGGACAGTCGGATGCACTGGGATGTTCATACCACGCAACTATGCAAAAAATTAAGCAAAAATATCTTTATGCTTAGAAACCTGGGTGAGTTTGTATTCTCTAGGGTTCTAAGGGATGCATACTTTGCTACTATTCACTCCCACATTTCATATGCTATTGTAGCATGGGGTCATGGCAGTGGTGCTGCACATGTCTTTGGCTTGCAAAGAAGAGCTGTAAGGGTGGTTTCTGGTTTGGGGTACAGAGATGATTGTCGACAGGCATTTATAGACAACAAAATTCTGACTTTGCCATCATTATTTATCATGGAAACCTTAATGTATGTCAGGACGCACATTGACCAGTATGTAACTCACAGCGCCCGTCATGACCATAATACTCGCCACGGGTCTGACCTTGTGCCAAGGTACTGGAGAGTTAGAAGGTGTCGGGATGGTCCTGGGTACCTTGGTATTCACTTTTTTAATAAGCTCCCGGCCTCTCAGAGGGACTCTCCTTTAGGGGAATTTAAAAAAACACTAAAGGCATTTCTTATCAGCAAAGCATTTTTCTCAGTTCAGGAGTTCCTGGACACTTCTATTCTATCTTTTTAGTAAACATGTAGTAGTTGGTTGAGTGTTATATTTATTGACTTGTGTGATTGCTATGTACATGTATGTATGTGTATTTGTATGTATGTATGTATATGTATGTATATGCATATGTATGTATGTATGTATGTATGTATGTATGTATATGTGTATATATGTAAGTATCGTTTAATGAATTCAAATGTTTAACTTGTTTCTTTACATTAAATCTTAGTAACTTTTACATTGTGTATTTTTATATATATGTATGTATTGTTTAATTTTAAAACATAGTGTACTTTTTCTTTTTGTAAATTTTTAGTTAGTTAGTAAAGTTTGTTTTGTCGTTTTTAGTTAATTATTTTTATGACGTATGTAAATACTATTGTATTTTAACATGAATAAATAAATTGAAATTGAAATTGAAATTGAAATTGGTTGCTTTGTACCTTACATATTAGTCATTTAAAAGGCTGGAAATTAGTGTTTTTGCAAGTCGAGTCAAGCGGTTTGTAGGGCGAGCCGTAATTGACCGTAGGCGACTCCTTGAAGCTTGGCCAGACCTGCAAAACACTTGTTTTTCGATCATGTAATGTACAATGTTTTTTTTCAACCGAAGCTATTAAAAAAAAACAATAATAATATTTTATTGATCGACAACAGGTCTATTTATCCGCTTGACATGGATTTGATACTTATTATAACAATAAGAATAATTTAAGACACCCACAGTACGGTAGTAGTTAGGCTAAGCCTTCGTAGACTGTCCAAAGATAAAAAAACCACTGAAGTTCGTTTCAGTAACAACCATGCATA
Source organism: Listronotus oregonensis (assembly GCA_019359885.1). Taxonomy (NCBI): domain Eukaryota; kingdom Metazoa; phylum Arthropoda; class Insecta; order Coleoptera; family Curculionidae; genus Listronotus; species Listronotus oregonensis. Next base: position 5,633 of record JAHBCN010002455.1, on the reverse strand, counting down.
AAAACGGCTATGCTCCAAATAGCAGCTTATTTTTCATTTCATGGATCTGCAAAGTAGCCCGAAAAAAAGTTACTTTCTGGCCAGAATGTTTTCCAGAAAATGGGTATTTTCCAATCGGTCAAAAAAAACTTTTTAGGGGACTTATATAGCAAAAATTGAGTATTTTAAATAAATGAAATACTTCGGTTGAATAAATTTGATCAAAGTTGTAACTTAAAGGATTCACTGTGAAGTATTTTTTTTGTACTTTTTAGAGCCCCTGATATTAGACATTTGACACATAAATAATAGTTATAATAATAATAATAAAATTATTAGAAAATTAATTTTTAAATAAATTGTAGATGCAGCAGCACATTATGTTTTTATATGACAACTATTCAAAAAGTGGATTGGCAGTTAAAAAGAGAGGCATAGGTGTAACATGCTCAAGCTAATCAAGACGGCTCCCAGGGAAGAAGAAGAAGCAAGTAACGTAACAAGTATAACTGTAAGTAAAAGTTTTTTTAAGGGATAAATTGAATTTTTAATTGGATTGTTTATCAAATAGAAGCAAAATAATTATATAGTACAAAGTGTCTAAATGTTTTTTTTTAAATTGGGTGGTCTATCAGTATTTACCATTTAGTGATGGCTAATCGAGTAGCTAATATAAGAGAAAATTTGACTATATATTTAAAAAAATTGTAGGCTTTAAAGCCGACACAAGGTATTATCCTTTATAATAGTGAAATAAAGCATCTATGATACTATCTGCAAATACAGTTTTTTTTTGCCAAATTTGTGATATAAAATTATCTTTTTAATTAATGAAGCAATTATGTCAGTAACCAAAAGTTTTGGGGCAAATATTTTACAAAGTTTTTTTTCCAGGTGCAACTAGGAGGAAAAAATAGAACAGAACATGGATATTAGTACATACAGTTGTTTTTTAATAAGCATTTTTTAAATTATGTAGGCAATTTTTATACCTAACTTAAGACCTTTTACTTTTTTTAATATTACTCATATTTACACATCACGAAATGTGTAATACTTTTTATAAAGTAAATTAAGAAAGATAAACATTATCACATGAACATTTTTATATAATATATTAACTGTTACACTTTGTGTGGATTTAGAAAATAAGCTTTCCATATTAAATAGTCTGTACAAAAATTTGGGAAATATAAAAGGAGATTTGTAGACATCATATATTTTTATGAATAAATTTTTCCCTATAGTTTATATTAGTTTTTTTTTATTAGGGATAGTTACTTTTCACTGGTTTTATCTATTGTACTATTTCAGGGTGGACGAAAAAATGATTATCAAAAATAACAGGCGATTTATCACAACATTTTTTACATCCATATTTTTTCAGTGGCATCTTTAATAGCAGAGTGGACGCAAAATTTACTTTTATATACGAAAATGCTAAAACTTTAGGGTAAACAATTTTTTAATATTGTTAATTAATTAATTTTTTGAGGTTACTATACACCACACATAAGGGATCCAAAAGATCTTTTAATGTTATACAGGGTGTCCCAGAATATGTGGGCAATCTTTCGGAATATAATAGAAAATCAACTTGTCATAATATTATGACAAGTTCCCATTAACTTTTTTCCTAGGACTCTCCCCTACGGAGATACAGGGTACATAACGGACGCCCCTGGAAATCGTTTTTGTTTAAATAACTTTTAAAATACTAGGCATAAATTATTATTTTTTAGTATGATGGTTACTAGATAAATCTTCTTAAAATGAACCCAGTAAATCAAATTTGGCTTATTTAGTTTGCCAGGGACGGACTAGCTCTGACACAATAATAGCAATTTCTTTAACACCCTGTATAATAAAGGCTCAACAATATTATTTTTGGGTAGCTTTAACCTTAATCTAAAAAAAAGGTATTTTTGATTGACATCGATAAAATCAACTGTTTACGAGAAATAAAATATCATGGTAGTTTAAATTTGTGTACATTATACAAGGTGTTTTCTAATTGTACGTCAGTATTTAGAGAAGCAAGTACGGTATGTACTGCCATCATTATGTATGCGCTAGCGCAGCGGGCGGCGGGGGGAAGAACTACGAAGAAGAACTAGCAAGAATGGTCGTCGGGCAAACCTTTTATTTTTAACAAGCACATTTTAAGAAATTTTAATGAAATTTGGCATAAATGTACTATGTATCAAGAAGCATTTTTAAGTGTACCACATTTTTTTTATTTCCACCAGTGGCGTTCGTACAGAATTTGACCTGCCTATTTTGGCAAATAAAAAAAATTTGGTACACTAAAAAATGCTGCTTGATACATAGTATATGTAAGCCAAATTTCATTAAAATATCTAAAGTGGTATTACATATATTAATAATAAATTATATATTTTTAAAAAATTTACTCCCCTATATCTCAAAAGTTAAGAGGTTTAGGACATACGTTTATATGAAGTTTTCTTCTTAAAATGGACCCAAAAAGTGCCTCTTTAAATATTGACGGACAATTAAAAAACACCCTGTATGATGTAAAAAAATGACCAACTATATTTTATTTCTCGTAAACAGTTGATTTTATTGATGTTAATCAAGAATACCTTTTTTTTAGTTTAAGGTTAAATCTATCCAAAAATAATATTGTTGAGCCTTTATCATACAGGGTGTTAAAAAAATTGCTATTGTTGTGCCAAAGCTAGTCCGTCCCTATCAAACTAAATAAGCCAAATATAATTTAATGGGTTTATTTTAAAAATAAAAAAAACTTTTCTAGTAACCGTCATATTAAGAAAACATTAAATTACGCTTTGTATTTTAAAAGTTATTAAAAAAAAACGATTTCCACGGTCGTCCGTTATGTACCTGTATCTCCGTAGGGAAGGCTCGTAGAAAAAAAGTTTATGGGAACTTGTCAAAATATTTTTAGATTTTCTATTAGATTCTGAGAGATTGCCCACATATTCTGGGACACCCTGTATAATCAACATAACAGAACCACCTATTTAAATCCTTAGAAAAACCTCTTTACAACGTAACTTATATAACGTGAATGTTTCAGAATATGTGTTAGGCCCAACCCATGCAAAATACGTAACGGGGCCGTGTAAGTTTCAAACAAAAACGTTGTATTTTTAACGTAACAACGATTTTGTTAAGTTGAAGGAAATATAACGAAACTATTAGGTTCAAGGCGCTGTTATTGTTTCAAGATGATAAACGTAACAAAGGAACAAGGAAACATAAATGTAACGTAATTAGGATGATTTTTTGCTTAGTGGGACGCCAATCAGCTGATTTAGACGTTGAGTCTAGTGATTTTTGCTTTTGAACCAGCCTGATTCATGTAAGCCAACGCAAAAATGTTAGCTTGGATAAACTATACTCAGATTATCTATTGCAACCTTCGATATATACTACTAAAGGTAGCCCTGCAACTTGGTCGTGCGAACACTCCATGTGAAAAAAAAATAAGAATAAGAGTGCCACATTTTCCCCTTGCTCTACGTGCTAAGTAGTTGGCGGGTGGGGCATAAACTATTCTCCGTCGACTAATCAGCACGCAAACCAAGAGAGAAAATTTGTACTTTTATTCGTCTTTTCTCTTACGCACACTGTGAGACTTGATCGGTCCTGTATCTTGGCAAAATTATAATATTTAGTAATGCAAGCTGAAAACGCAAGCTTTAAGTAAGTGCAATCTCTTCTGCATCGCAAGAACATGGAAATAATAATGATTTAAGCGCTAACTGTCCTATTGTTTTCAGCTTGCATAACTAAATATTATAATTTTGCCAAAATACATGTTCGATCAAGTCTCACAGTGTGCGTAAGACAAAAAAGACGAATAAAAGTACAACTTTTCTATCTTGATTTTTGTGCTGATTATTTGGCGAAGAATAGTACATGCCCCGTCCGCCTACTACTCTGCACGTAGAGCGAAGGGAAAATGTTGTACTTCTTAGTCTTTTTTTTTCTTACGTGTAGTGTTCGCACGACCAAGTTGCAGGGCTGCCTCTAGTAGTATATGTGGAAGGTTGCGATAGATAATCTAAGTAGTAAGTAGTAACCTAAGTAGTTTTACAATAAAAGGGCAAATATTATGTGAAGTCGTAAAAAACGCTCTCGAGCTCTCCAAACCCTATCTCATCTAGCATGTGTGTAAAAATTATTATATGTATATGCGCTGTTTCTAAAACCAAGAACATCTTTTTATTGCAATGCAAGATTTCTTAGATCAAGTTTTACACCCTAGAGTGCGTGTTCAGGCCTATACTTAATTTAAAATTTTGGTCAAGCCTATAATAAAAATAAACAAGTAAAAGACAGTAAGCCTGGGCAACCACCAATACACGATCGAGTACATTCCGAAGAGCGCTAGCGCAGCGGGCGGCGGGGGGAAGAACTACGAAGAAGAACTAGCAAGAATGGTCGTCGGGCAAACCTTTTATTTTTAACAAGCAACAAGTAATAATAATAAAGGCATTTACCATTTAGAAAGTGCATTTAGCAAAAAAAGTGTTACAGTCCACTAATTTTCCAGCGTTAACATTGGTCCTTCAGCCGAATAAGAACAGTTAAAATAAAAAGGAAACAAGTTTTACGAGCGCACGGCGGCCGGCGAAGAAAATGGCCTAACAAGTTAAGGAATGCACACACTGACGCGAATAATTTGGTGCGACGGCGAAATTTTCGCCTCGCGAAATATTCGTCGACTCAAGTTCTTCGGCGTATACGAAGAGCAACATACTGGCGCGAAAATTTCGCTTGGCGATAACGAAACTCCAGCGATTTTATTTCTTTCGCGACCAGCCGCGTTTTTTGTGGTTTTCGTTGCGAATTTAAGATGGCTTTTACTGAAATATTAATAGAGTTTGTTAAGAAATATCCGATTTTATACGATTTAAGCCATGAAGATTATAAAATTCAGCCGCTAATTATTTAACACTTTTAAATCCTTATAAAACAAACTTGTAGATTTTTTAAAACAAAAATATACAACTTACCTTAAAGTAATGGCTAGTCTTTCTTCTGCTGAAATAGGTTTTCGTAAATTGGTATATTGTTTTTTGACGTCTTCTTTTATTTGGTATAATATATCATCGAAACAATTAATGTCCATTCTAAAATATTTATAAAAACGCTTTTCATCTAGTCGCAGTTGTGGACACTAATGCCATGAAATTCGCCTTTTTTTTCTCTTTCCAAATGTATGTCATGTGTCCACAGCTTTTTTCCAAAAAAAAAAAAAAAATACACCAAGTTTAACACAAAAAGTAATAGACGCTTTTTGTCATTTTTCAACCAAATTTTTCTTCCCGCACTTATTGGGAAAATAGCTATTAAGAAAAAATGATTAGAATGCCTTACCTTTCAATTTTCTCATCTTCTAAAGCAGCCAATAATAGTATTGATTCTTCTGTAGAGCTTAAAGAATCCGTCCTTCCATATATCAAAAGAAAAAAATATCTTGTAAAATTTTTGCGTAAATGTTAAGGAAACACGAATTTTGACTGCCTATGTGGCGAAATATTCGCGCAAATGTGATAGGAGAGGCGAATTTTTTATCGCCTATGTCGCGAAATATTCGCTTCGTTATCGCGGCGATTTAATTCGCGTCAGTGTGTGCATTCCTTTAGGCGAGCAGCGGA